>JAARMF010005260.1:0-12257 GCA_022844705.1 Toxascaris leonina
CATTCTCTTCGTGATTTTCTATATTCATTCAGAGATGCGATATCCTTCCTTCCTCTGTAAAGAAACTTTCGAAGAAAGCAGTTCAGGACTGCTGAACGAGTCGACATTATCCTATACGGGACAATAAAACGAGCACGTTTTTAATTCGACCTCATCCTTGATATTGCTAGCACCTGTGTTTTGGAGCCTCGTTGACATGATTCAACCTCCTTCAGCTGGCACTGTCCTCGTCCGCACAAATTCCTTTTTCCCAGCTAGCTTATGTTCTGTCGTCAGATATTACCATGCACTGAATGTGTATTAAAAGTTGAGATTAGCTAATTAAACTGGCTGATATGTTCGAATGAAATTCTGAAATCAAACCTAACGAAAAAAACAACCATAATTTGATGAATGACACCAGAAACCATAAGTGACATCATTTACTAACAGCATTTGTCAGTGATAGTTAAAATATGTGCTATCGTTATTCACCTCCGATATTATAATTGAAAGAAGGAACGCTGGAAAGAGATAGCAGATCTGAATACAGAAAATAACCATGTGACAACAAAGCAAAAAGATCTCATTGAATGAAATATTCTAAATACTTCAACCTTAGCAGGTATTTCTTAGATGCCGATCGAAAAGAAGATCATTAGGACATTAAAATCTTTCGGTGAGAATNTGAAAAGAAGACCATTAGGGCATCAAAATCTTTCGGTGAGAATATCTCCTCACATGCCTTGTTATCACATATTCAGGGGCCGAATTGTAGAACACCTAGTCGCATTACGCGCTCTTCGCGAAGTTTTGCAATGGTGGGTCACGGCATTGGAGCGCTGCGTAGGTGCCTATAGTTAATAATATTTGAATACTTTCATAGGAATCGTTGACTCGAAGGAAAGATGGAGTTGAAGAGTGGAGTTGAGGGCTCATTGCCAGATAGAAATATGCTTGACAAACTCATCGGTCGGCATTGCTCCGTAGTTTCCGGATTATTACTGCAATCGGCTGACCGATACACATTACTTTCAGCTTTGAATTATTTCATTCATTTCCTTGGGCACTTCGAATGAAAGAATAAAATGAACAAGGCCCCTTCATATATGCCGGCTAATTTGCTTACATGTCCAGAAGCCATGAGTTCTTCTCAAACTGAGCATTCCACTGAAGCATCTCTATCTTTTATACACTTCGATGGATGTGAAGCTGCTAGTTATGAATGTTAGTGACATGTGGCTTTATGCACACAGAGCGAAGTGCACTACTCAGTATTACCTCAACGAACTAACACTCATTTTATTGCGCAGCTGAAGTTTTTGATTATCTTTGCAGTTTGTATGGAATTATCTCTTGCGCAACTAAGAGGAAAACGTATCGGAGAATGTATATGGCGTGATAGCATATGATTTTAATAATTTCATTCATTCAAATGTTCGAAAGGCGAGTCATGCGCAATCAACGGTTTCAACTCCATTTTCATTTGAAATGCAATTTCGAGAAGCAAGTTTAAATAAGGTGTCCATCGACTTTATCGATGAACATCCACATCGTAACCTAGAGAATTCCTTGGGTGTGTATCGAAGAATCTGCAAGATCGTCGCGAAAATGATCTAGCACAATTTAGGGACATGCATGTAACTCACAAGTTCGTAGGGCGAGAATGCGAAGGAATGCAAAATCCAACGTGCAATGACTCCAAGTCACGTCATGCCATCTAGCAGCCCCCCCCCCCCCCCCCACCTCATACATACACATTGCACAGGCGGAGGGAACTGCTGCAAGCGAGTTTGGTGGTAGATTTTTATATGAAGACACAATTGTAAACAAACAGCAAAAATTAAGATGGTTAACACCAATTATTAGCACGTGTAAGGAATTCAGCGGTATGCTTGGAAGATTGTATCCTTTCAGCTTAAGCTGGGATTTGTTTCGGGTCCTGTATTCACTCTGCTAAATAACAGATGCAACACACACCAGATGGTTGCAATCGTCGGCGTACAGCACTGTAGTTTACTGACTCAATGAAATATTGAATTTATTCGAACACCGATATTTCCAACGATAATTGAAGCGTGCGTTCTGAATATTTGTTTGCATTTTTAGATGTTGAAGGTTTCATGAAGCCACGTCAGATTCTATGACATAATTCACGCAATTATTGTGCAACAAAGACGATAAAAAATAGAAGCGAAAAACACTCTCGACAGAAATTCCACCCAATCCATGTCCTCTCGTTGTTGCTGAATGGAAATCAACAATCCAGATAAACAAAGGTTAATCGTGCATACAAGCGGTGTAAGGAACAATCTTAACTGACTGAGCGCGTTCGCTCATCAAAAAATAAGCCTTTTTCATGATTAAGGAACGAACAAAAAGGAACATAATCCAAATGACCACTACAGCTTCTCAGCAGAAGATGCACTTGCTCTCCCTCTTCCTCCCTCCTTGCAAATCATAATAACTTGATCTGCATAACGCTAGAATACGGCACAGAGAACGAAAATCTTCATTTCTGAAACAATTGACTGCACTGAAATTGGTAATATGTTTCCATAAGGATATCAAGAATGCACAACAATGCACGGAGATGACAACAGTACAAGACGCCGATAAAACTCCGCTGAAAATATTCGAAAAGAATGACATTAACATCTCACTTAGCTTTAATCATGGTGAAAACAAGAAAGATGTCTACAACCAGTGACGCAAAGAGATAGAGGGTTAGTGGACCAATCAGATGCTGCCTCGAATATTCGCGAAAGTGCAACGGTGAATCACGATGCCGAAGCTGTTATCCAAGTGCACGCGCTATTCACAGCAAATACTGTGGCTGACACCGAAAATGCCAAAAATAACGGACACGGCGAAGAGCAAAATGCAAGGGAAGGCACCGTGAACTGCCGGATGTGTTCCCCCTGTTGCTATATGACATTCACGCCGGGTGGCGCATGGCATCACGTGGGACACATCTGGCAATTCATTATGCCCTCTTTTGTATTTTGTCATTCGCTGTATTCGTTGCGATTGACGCTTCCAGTATCAGTCATAGTATTCGCCGTGAACAGCACTTGAACTTGGCTAGCAGTTTCCGCACCGTGGTTCACCGTTGCGCTTTCGCCAACATTCGCGACATGGCTCACATTTGCGCTTTGGCACTCTCGGAATTTTTAGCAGGTTTGGGTATCTTTAGTCAAGCGGATTCGTTTGTAGGATGAAACGAGTAGTGCCACCTTTTCAACTTGTCAGCATCGATTTCTCCGCGGTCGCCTCTATCGTTGCTGCATCACGTCCCCTTGTTTCCTCAGATCTCGTGCTATGGCTTTTCAAGTAGTCTTCTTCTTTTTCGAGAGCTTCTCATTTCAGACAAGGATCTCCTGGTTCGAATTCTTTCCTTTCTCCATCGTCAGACGACGAATCGTTGAACTCAGTAATGGAGTAATAAAGTTCATTGGTCGCGTAGTTCTCTTCCATTGGCGAGCTTTAACTTCATCGCCCTCACGGCTTGATCGGCGCTTGCGACCACAACGATTACTCGAGCAATCCTCGCACACTTCTCGGAATGTCTTCTTAGATCAGGACGATCTAGTTCATTCGAAGAGTGCGCGAGATGCAGGGTCGAAGAAGGCGATGTTCTAATTGGGTATGTTGTCGAAGAGCGTGGAGATGCCAGAATCGGTTAAGCATTCTTTGCGACATTTTCCACTGTTGCTACAACTACTCCCCGTGGGAAGCGACCGTTGGTTCTATGCGCGGTACGTTGGCGCGGAAGGTGATTTCGGCAATCGATGGGTCTGAGACACTCCATACTGTCTTTCGCGATGTAGATGAGTGGCCGTTCGCTGACAGCCGCTTCCACTCCGCTCAACACAGTTTGTAACTCGTCTTCTTCGAGTAAGCGTCGTATTATTGCCCTGCATAGCGATTCCCTGACTTCCACCATTCATTCGTAGACGACGCCTTGTTTGTAAAGTAGGAAGTTTTTGCCGTTGTCCGAGATTATCGTTTCCAGTTGGCCCCTTCGAGGGAGAAATTTTCGCAATAAGTTGAGGCAGGCTTCGGCGCCAAGTGAGTCTGCCGTTTCCAGGTGGACGCCACGGTGGGCAAACACGAGAACAGTGCAATCCATTTCTTTTGGGGACCGTTTGGCGTCGTAATCGCGCGTTATCCAACCTTATGTAGCTGAAGGTTGATGGCGTTCAATCCGTGTGGTCGGGAACAGTGGCATAGGTGTAAGTTTGTACCTCTTCGCCTTCCATCTCTCGCATAAAATACACTGCCAGTTGATCGCTTGCTCGATTGTAGCTCGGCTCTCAGGTGTCCAATATTTCTGATTCAAATTCGCAAATACGTGATCGATTGCGCTGTGCGAGATAATCAGCTCTGTTATGCGGCTGGCTCAAAGGAGATAAATTCAGATTTCATGCAAGGGTCCTGTAGCTGTTCACATTAGCATTTGTGCATCACATTCCAGCTTCGAACAGGATGCTTGCTTCGTGTCGTCTTCAGTTGAGCCTGACGAATTAAACAGCCTTCGACTTCTTGAACTTCTTCGGCGGAGATAGGTCCTCTTTCGCCCGCATGCATTGGAGTTGTTGGCGTTTTCTTGCGATCCTCTTCACGAATCGTAAGGCTATAGCTGTCGCTGCCACTAGCGTCACTAGCGTGTTCCATCGGCTAAAGCGCGTAGCGTCAATGATTTATCCGATGCAAATGTATGGTGCAAATATTGGGTTTCCATGGGGCGATTTTCCATTGTGGCTACGGCGTTGATAGTTTCTGGCCGGTCTTCTACTGCTCTTCTGGTATCGGCGAGTTTGATTGCATCAACTTCGCTGAAATTCCATTGAAGCCATTCCTCTTCTTTCAGTTTCAGCCACTCTGACCCCTTCAACCGTAAGAAGATTTCATTAAGTAGATGAGGTGCGATACCTCCAGTCGCCAGGTTGACTGGCTTATCGTTTGTGTCAACATGGTGTATTACCAGCTTCGCCTTTTCTATTTCCCTAACTCGATTCAAAGCGAATCTCAACTTTATTTGATCGATTGGTTTGCGAGCCCAGTGCAGGACGCTCTTCGAATCGCATCATGGTTGAACGCCGGTATCAGGCAGTTCCGGCTAATTCTTAACAAATTGTCCTGCTCGAACGTCAAGCAACCTTCCCATCTGCCCGACTCGTGGAATGGAAATGCTAGCGACTGATGCGAGTCTACACCTTGCGAATAGAGGGTTCGTTTCTTCACGATTCTGTCTTCGAACTCTAATATATACGCTGGTGGTGTAAGCTTTGCCAGATGCATCTGTGGAGACATGTATTTGTGCATTGCTGCTCTTGCAAAAGTTAGACGTCACCAGACAAAGCGGATGGCCAAAGATAACCAGACGTTCAGTAGCCGAAGATATCATTCACTTCCCCCCGTCACGCGTGAAGTGAATGATATCTTCGGCTACTCAACGTCTGGTTATCTTTTGCCATTCGCCTTGTCTGGTGACATCTAACTTTGCGTCCCACTCTTCACAAACCATATATTGATGCTGTGGAAGAATCTTTATCTCTACAAGGACCGACGCTAAGATTCTCAAGGGGTCGAAACACGCGGCCATAAAGCGCATGATTTTTCTCTTTGAGGGAAGATTTTCAGGTAGTTCTGGGACCCTGACCACTAATTCGTCTCTGATGAGGTTCCAGCGAATGCCCAGAAATTTCATACGCTCCGCAATCGTGTCGAAATTTCATATGCTTCGAGAGAGATCTTTTTCATGAACTCCTGGTTGTTGCTAGTGAACTGCCGAATGTTCATTTTCGCTGAGGCGAACAGCACTTTTGTTTTCCAGTACGTTCGCTCTGCTTCCTCTGTGGATTCGGTATCCAATAGGACATTATACATCTAGACGTTCCTCAGTAACTTCCACGCTGTTCTGAATTCTTTCGTTCGTAATCGTTATTCTGACATGGCTGCGAGAAGAAACGGACTTGAAATGACTCCAAACTGAACGCAGCAGGAACGGAACGTGATCAGGCGGAGAGGTTTGCATCTTTTTTCCATAGAAATCCCGTCGTTTTGCGGTTTTGTTCGTTCAGGCCTGTTTGCAAAAGCGCATTTTCCTACATCGGCGACGATCACGTATGGACTAGTCCTGAACAGCAGGAGTTTCCCGCAAAGCTTTTGGAGGAGAATGGGGCTCCTTAACAAATTGCTTTCAAGCGAATCTCCGTTCCTGTCGGTTGCGCATGCGTCAAACACGGTGTCGTTTTCTTGTAGAGAGTGATTAGAGGTTGATGTGGAATATAGAAGACGATTGTTCCTGTCGACTCTCTTGGCCCTTTCCGATAATATTTATTTCTTCTTGGTGCCTAGTCATTGAATCCTATTGTTCTCACAACGTCGGGTCTTCTCTAGTTCGTTGGAGGGTCGACTTCAGACTTCCCTAGCATACGCTGCTATCGTACTGGACTGTTACTTCTACTGTCTTCCATGGGCGGCTCACCGAATATCGTCTGTCTTCGCCGCGTCTCATGGTACTCGCCAACAGCTGTATAGCAATGAGTCCATCATTACCTCATCTGCTGGCTCGATAGCGATCTGCTCCAATTTCCAATAACAATCGACGTTTTCGCCGACAGCGGCTTCTTTAGGGCTGTGTCAGTATTGCGTGTATGTGCTGCGACAATGGCGTCGGTTATGTCGTCGATATGGGAGCTGAGGTTTGTGATGTGTCGGAAGCGGTCATGAGAACTTCGAGGAAGTTGTGAGGCTTATGTGTAGCATGTTCGTGAAAGGCGATTCTGTCGACTGGGTTAGCAGTTGTTTCGAGGGGGTGAGCTAATTTTTGAAGCTGTTGATGCGTTGTTGAATTTTATTTCTGTGGTTGATGAATTTGCTTTATTGTTTATCAAGTTCGGTTATTTGATCCTGGAACGGGAGCTGTCAGTCGGGTTGGTGCACTCGCAAGTTCTCGCGCTTCACGAATGAGTTTGATAAGACAGTGGTTATTTGTTGAAATGGCCCTTCAGAGTGCCTTCGACACCTTGCGTTCGTAGATTTGCGTATTCCAAGCAATGGGCGATGCTGTCGATTCGTGATCACAAACACAGCAGGTAGCGGAAGAAAAAATCCGTATGCTGTGTTTTAGTTGCTGAGTTGGATGGGGTTGGATGCTGCTTTTCTTCGGGATTCCGCTTACTCTTCTGGTACCCTTAGAACGGCTTTTTCCTGTCTTCTTTTGCTAATTAAATGCCCGGTCGATGCACTGTCTCGGCCAGGCACGGTCTCATCTATCCGCACTATTCGATCAAACTCTTTAATTCTCAATAACTTACATGAATTACGTCGTTTTCACTTCATTGTTTATTCCACTCTCAACTATTCGCTGAACCGTTCAATTCAAAATCCCCTCGGACATTGAATGCGGTCGTTCAACCGCTGTCTACATTATCCTGATCTTTCGCATGACATTTATTAGTGCACTGACCCCAGTACGACACTGCAGCACCAACCGCGGTGTATGAGTTCTTTCAAAAATCACATATCCAACGAAAATTTCCCAGTTGTTTTTTCAAAATCATCGGTTTCATCCTCATTGAGTTCAGCTTGTTGCCATCAAAGCGGAAAGGTGCAATAGTCGACGCCTGAGCCAATTATTGCAGTTATCTCTTTACGATCCATGTTTCTTGTTTCAGCATGCAGTGCACAAAATATTTCCTTCTCAATTAGTTGTTGTTGTACCTCGACTCATCGGTGCCTTCGCTATTCAGGATCTCTAGGTAGGCTTGTTCATCCCGCTGCATATCACAACGTCCGTGTCAATTCTTCAAACCCAGAAATGCATTCTTTGGAGATCCATTTTCAATACCATGGATCGTTGCAACAATCAACGAATCCTTGATACATCTTTCGCTCTGAAGATGAACAGCGAAGGACGGCTGAATCAACGCTTTCTCGCATTCTGCTACATTCTTCTTCATTTCTTGCAATCGTCCTCCAAGTTTCCGAGTTGGCTTTCTGCATTCCAAAGAAGATCAAAAGGCAAACTCGGAAACTAGTGAGGAGTCGCAGATTCAGTATAGCTGACCAATGATCGCAAAAATCCTCGTTGAGGAACGTGCTTAGAAACGACGTATTGGGTAAGGTTGTCAAAATTTGGACAACCTTTGTGCACAGCTTTTTCTAACTTCCCAGTCGCATGAGGGTCAGTCATTTCGAAAAAGTGATGTTAGGGCATTGCGATGCTGAGAAGCAGTAAAGAGAAGCAGACACACGCTGTGAATCAGTACAAGTAATTGAAATCAGGCTCGACTGTAACATACGAGAAGAAACGTACTCAATCGGGCAAATGTATGCCGGGACAATTTTTTTTCGGCACCAACTGACTTTGGTATCACACGATGCTACTCAATGAGCTCATCACAAATGAATGCAGCACTGGTGGTTCTTTTCTTCAAGTCGAGAAAATAGACACCGCTAAAAAGACGGATTTTTATATATGTGTAATATAATGATTATTGCTCTGGCAGTAACAGTGGTGAGTGCGGCAAGCGATGAACAATTGTGCTCATCGGCGCGACACTGCGGGTATCCTAAACTATCCGCCATCATATCTCAGCTATGGATTGGCGCACTCCGTGTAGCCATCAACCCATGTGATTGGTACAACGTCATGTAAAGCACTAGTGCAATGCGTCTGCTTGAAATATACTTGCACTGCATTTCTTGATTCTTATTGGTAAATATTGGCCAAGTAAGTGGTCCGCACAAGTGCAAAAGCGCACATCGTGTCACATCCTCTAGCATATTTCCTTAATTCTTTGCTTCGCATATTGTTCCTCGCATATTAAAAGCTACAAGAATTGAAATGAAAGAATGCAGTCAAAAAAGGCGAGTTACTTATTCAGCAACAGCGGCTACGAGGGTCATAAAACATTTCAGATCAACAGTCAACCGCATGGTGATTTTGAACTCCCCTTCGCGGCAACCATAGTAGTCTGACTTGCCCGGACCACTGAAGTGCCGTGATTATTATTCTGTGTCTACTATGTGATGTAGGGGGGGGGGGGGGGGGGGGGGGGGGGGGGGGGGGGGNCTGATGTATTTGTTTATTTATCACTTCGATTCAATGTAGTGTTAGCACAGTCTCTTAGTTCTTCGGAATGTGTCGTTTTCTGCAGTGGGAACTTTCGCTTCTTCAATGTTAATCGTCGTTTTGTAGCTGCTCACTATCGAAGTTTTTGCTTTCTGACGTCGAATGTTTTAAAAAATTTCCCATTGCTTAATTGTCCAAGCTGGAGATGTCGGGCAACCGCGAAGCAGAAAGCGAAACCCGCATCAAGCAGAAAGACACTTTGGTTGAGACAACCAGGAGTTTGATGAAGAGTGGAAGTAAGAAAACTGCGCGAGAAAAAGAGCCCTTAACAGGCCAGAGAGGCTGCATGTATGGTCGCAGAAGCTTAGAATTCGGCATGTTATTGGCCGCATGAAAGAAGCAGCTGCAAATACGCCAACCAATAGAAAATCAAACAATGCAGGTCGCGTTATCGGTCGCATGACCCATCTCGTTGCATCGATGGAATATCTTGTACAGCATTGGGAATTTCGAACACGCCAGTTTCTTTGATTGCATCGTTTTGTAAGATTTACAAGATTGATTCCCACTGCAAATTGTTTGCAAATTATCATCGGCTTCCATTGTGTTTGATGTTTCGATGATCACTGCCCACTTTGACAGGCCTGCGCTATGCATTTCATCCTACGTGCATTGTGACGCTTCACAGATCTTTTATCGTTTTTTTTTTTTTTTTTTTTTAAAAAAACGGAAGATCTTAAATGAGCTTTAATGTTGCGTGTTTTTTGTCGTCAGCAAACGACTCCCGGCGTGCGTCGTTTTGTTCACGACGAACGTCCACTCCCGAAAAAATTTCGTCTACCCCCAGCTGTTTTAATTTCTAGATAACTATTTATTTATGGGCGGTGAAATGCTTTCTGGAATGCTTTCACTCGCTTATGCCGAAGTTCCCATCGAATTGCAATGCATTTCAAGTTTGCTATAGTTGATCAATGGCGTGTATCACTTGACCTGCTCACAGTACAATTTATCAAATAATGATAATCCGAAAGTAGAAGTGAAGGAGAAAATCGGAGAACCGAATATGAATGGCACAGATAAAGATGCATTTCTATGTTTGCCTTTCAAAAAAAAGCACAAGACCGACAGTTAATTGCTCAGCAAGCCGCCTAAACAAAACAAATTGGACTGCAATAGCAGTAGTTTGCATTTTTTTATCTCAAAACAAAGAAAACGCGTGTCCTATCCGACCTATTCTGAAAAATGCATTAGCTGAAAAATGGAAATTTTTCGTTTCCGACAAAAAGTAAAGTTTTTTTCACGAAAATATCCCTCAGTCCCTCATGCAGAGCGCGATAATTTATTGGAACATAAATATTAGTGTTTTTCAGTGTTTTGTAATGAAATCGCATAGTTCTTCTTAAAGAAATACTAGTCAGTCAACTATAGTTGTACTAGCTAGCAAAAGAGCGTCAACAAAACCCGCATGTGCTGGCACACGTTCTACGCATGTAATCACGATACAACGAATTGTCACATATTCCAGAACTGACCCAGCGTTTACACCAAGAAACTTGGTCAGCGCAACTTCCACGCTCGCACATGCCGCAGGTGCGGGGACAATACTGGTTCATCAATCGAGACGAGGACCGCGAATTGCAATGACCAAGTAACGATAGCGCATAGCAATTGCTGAGTTGGTCTTTACACTTTGACCGTGGCGCTAAAAATAATGCAGAATAGCAGGTGAACATCTTGCTGAAAACTATTTTGTCAAGCATTCTGCGCCTTCCGAGCAGTGAAGGTGGAATGAGAGTGCCATACATGATAAATTCTGGTATCAGCAAGGCATTAAGGTAGGGTATATGCTGGTACTTCTAATAATGGGAAGAGTTCTGTCGACACTCAGATTTCACAAAAATGGATCACCAGTAATAAACAGATTCCTTCCGACTGTCATAATTTGAAAAAAGAGCTTTGGAAACAAAAATATTGCCTCGAGTTTAGCTCACATATGATCTTCAAAAAGCCATAGAAGGCTTGATTCAAATTTGCTGATTGAGGATTACGACCCGAGTTTCCATAGAAAAAATTTCGTTCACAGAGAGGACAAGGTTCCTCTTAATTCTTTTTGCGATATTTCGAGTGATATTTCATGAAAAAATATTTGCGGTCAATTACCTAAATGGTCGCGTCAGTAGGTATTTTCAAGTGGTTGATCGGACAGCATGAATGAAATGTGGCACTGATGCATACGAAGTAATTGAATTCGCAAGAAAACTTACAGCATTGCGTATTATTTCACTCATTTCCATTCGAGTAATTTTTCAAAAAAATTTCCTCTTCGCTACGTTAATTAATCTCTCAGCAATCATCCTCGAGTGATTTTTGCTGCTCAAATAAGGAAGGTGAAGCACAAAGTCGTGTTATGAACTTTTAGGAGGTGGTTAAGAAGCACGAACCTTGTGTGGGTTGCGTCGTTGATGTTGGAATCTTCGTTGTTCTGGCCTCTGAAATGATTGGAACATATGACAGTGGGATGTTGCTTGAAGTTATTCTTCTTGAAGTAGCACTTCACTACGAACCTATGAAACAAGTCTGATGGAGCAGTGATAAAAATTTGAAAGCGGAAAAGCAAAAGTTCATCGGATAAAGCAGAGAACTAAACAAGAAAGGTAACAGTCCACAGTGCAATAAAATCTGAACAAAGCAATGGTACGTTGATGAACGACGTGAAAAGTTAGTGCTGAATATTGAGGGTGAACTATGGGTTCATTGTAAAACTGAGTGATATACTAGGTTATGCGCATCCATTATAGCAGACTTTCTCTTGTACACATCAGATAAGCGATAACTGCAGCGATGTGATTGCACGCCCAAAGCTTTTCAGCCTTGGAAGGAGATTAGCGCCAAATATGCAGTCATGACCACTAGAGAGTAATATTAAACAATGAAATATTATTGCCAAATTATCATAAGTTTGCTTTAATTTGCATATGATGCGATTCATCATATTAGACTATCGTTATTACACTGATCTTTGGAAAGAAAAAACATCAAAAGAAATATCGAACTTTCAAAAATGGAAGAAAATGATGTTAATATCTGTGACAATTACAACAAATTTGCAATTAGTAGGAGTATTTTTTCTTGCAAAATTCGGACTTCGCTACTTCAACGTAGAGCAAGGGTGGCAACGGGTCAAGAATGCTAT
>JAARMF010005263.1:0-12252 GCA_022844705.1 Toxascaris leonina
GGTGGATTCAGTAACGACCCATGCGATTTTGTCCTTCCTTTTGCAATATAATCTTCTAAGATGATGGAAGTTAAAAAAGAATGGAGGGGAGGAGAGTGTGAGGTTGATCCACTAATTTATGAAGTTGATGCTTAAAGTCCGGTACTTGATGTATTTGACCCTCGTAATTAGTGACTTTATGTGTCAAGAAATTTCGATAGGTTATTTCTTCTCGTCTGCTTACAGTGAGGTCGAATACTCAACTTCCTATTGAATGAAACTGTGCCTGTGGCTGTTGCCATAAATTTTTGGGTGTACCGGTTGTGGTGTTCTATTTCGCTCGTTATGAAACATGCGTGCTTAGAAATGGTCACCTCAAATGTATATTGCATGTATGACTTTTTTTTTTTTTTTTGCAGGTCTACCGTGGTACGTTGCATGCCGCGTTTTGTATATGGAGATTCGAGGGCTTGCGGGGTTACTTTCGAGGTTTAAGTCCTTCACTGGCTCAAATTGCTCCATACACAGGTGACGGCTTTCTACAGAGGTTGAGTTTGCAGTGGGCGTCAAAATCGCATCAGCGACAGCAGTAGGATGGGTGCCAGGCGGGCTACAGCACTACAGCAAGCATATTGTCGAATTACGCGCGCACCATGAATATTCTCGTATTCGTTTGAAAATCACTGGTAGAGAACACTTCTAAAGCGAAGCTCGCATGAACGAAAATGATGCGGTGCTTCAGCTCTCCGTACGACCAAATTGAGTTTCGCCTACCAGATATCAGCGAATACCTTTTTCCTTTTCGCGAATTCTTCGACTTAGGAGGTTAGTTGTTTTCTTGGCTGTGTTCCTGTTGACGAACTGTGCGACTGTATAAGTAATATAATGCTTCTCAGTTCTCACGCGGCTCCTGTGATGCCGTTCCACTCACTTGTGCTGAGATGTTACAGTAGAGAGTCGGAATTCATTGAAAATAAGATTGGATTGGGACCCCAAGAAATAGCCGTTCAGGGGCCCATTCAGTGGTACGGCATTAATATCGACGATTGGGTGCACCCTGCAAATACACATCTGCAATTTCGAAGCGTGATCAATAGATTTTGAGTAAATTCTTAATGAAAAATTCAGTCTCTGTCAGTTTCTTATGTGCTTCCGCCAACAAGACACAGTATGAAAATGGCGCACAAGTTGTTCTTTCATTAGCGGAATGTGAAATTCTTTATGCGCTTTTGCAAAATATATATCAAAGCGAGCTCATATCTACGCATATGTTTGTATTAGTGACAGTTTAAATTCAAGAACCACTGAAGGAAATTAGTGATTGTTATTGTCGGCCATATTTTATCTGCCTTACAAAAATGATCCCGCACACGCTGTACACCGGCCGAATCTTTTATCTTCCCTTTATACCATGTTCCACATCGAATCGTCAGCCTCAGAAGAAGCTGTAGAGGCTTATGGACGAAAAGATTATGCGCGTTTTATGCCCATCTTTATTTTAGACAGGCTTGGTTGCATGGAAATGATTTTTTTCAATAGAACAACATTCGCACCTATGCTTCGACAGGTTAAAATTAAATTATGCGAGTAAGTTGCACTGTGATGAAGACTGGAAATCTGAGGATTGTGGGTGGGATATTCCTGATCGATGAAGGCTGCTATATCAGCGCTATCGCTACTACATATTGCAAGCAGCTTAGCAACGTCATGTTTCTAGGATCTCAGAGGACAGTTGAGGGGAAGAAATCCTTACAGTTTTATAAAACTGTGAAAATCGCTGTTTTTATGCTGATGACGAAAAGTCAGCATTGTCACAGCGTTCACTTTACTTTAGTTCACTTTCATCTGTCAACATTTGACATTGCTATCTAATTCACTAAAAATACGGAAAGTTATTTATATTTAGTGGATGTGGAGTTCCGATGCACACTGTCCAAAGTTTAGTAAGCTTTATGTTCATATTATTAAGGTTAACGTATTCGAATTGTTTCGTGTTTTATTGGACCGACTCATGCACACCCCTTCCCTTAGATCTCTTAGATTTCGGATGGACACCAATAGATAGTGTGCTCATGTAAATCCCGAGTAACAGGCTGCTTTTGAGATTGAGATGCTGCAACCTTTGTGGCCGTTTCTCTTATTATCATTATTTTCGGGGGCCGCCGAACCTCAGGGGAGGTGGAGGAGGGGGTCGTGCTTGATAGTAGCATCGTCTAATGAATACTGAGAATATCCTTTCCTTAGGGGCCCCGAGCCACAGTTCGCACTCAGTCTAACCTTGGCAACTGTGGTCGGACGTCTCGGGTGATGAGCTGCCGTGCCTTTCAGTTCAAAAAGTTTTTAAAAAAATCATTACTATTATCAGTTTTCTGTTACTACAGACTTGCTACAAAGTCGTTATTATCGGTCGTGTTAGTGATGGACTTCAGTCAAAGACCAGTCTTTAAGAAAAAAATTGAAGGAGTCGGTGCACAAACGATTTGTAAATGTTCTCATTGCCACTGTCGGTAATATTGAATGCGAGTCTTGCTAGTATAATGGTAGAAATATTGATTGGAACCGATCACCACTGATTTATGACTGTCACATAAGCTGTTTTGAATTCTCGCTAACATTTGTTATCTTTAAGGGATTTATTTGTGGTTAAATTCTCATAATTGGCTTAATACACGAAGTTGCTAGTAGAGTTGAATAATAGTATATAAATGTGATAGTAGTTTGTAGCAATTATAAACCCACAAGATATCAATATTTGTATATAGGATGGAAGTCAGGAACGCAGCGTTTCTTTTTTCTCAATATCATGTGTTTGAAGTTCTATTTTTTAGGAATTCAATTCGCCTTATACAACTGGTTCGTTGATATGTGGAAAAGGTTCATTTGTAAATACGGTAAGCCTATTTGGTCTGTGCTGTTATGCTTCTTTAGTAAAGGAATATTAGCATTTCGGAGCTTTCATCCGCGTGAAAACCTTTCATCGTGAATGGGTTCGTTCATCTTCAGTTTCAAGCGTTTTGTGATCGTCTCTTTGGAAATAATCACTTTTAAAGACTCGCGTGAATGCTCACTAAATTCGCTTCAATTGCCGTGAAGACGCTTATAAAGGGTACGTAGGGATATCACAGCGAAACTAGAGCACCTCAAACTATTTTTGCAATGCTGTAAGATCTCCCAGTAATAATACCATCGGTGAAATTTACAGAATCTGAGGACTGCGTCGGCGATATCGGTCATTTACATTGCGTTAAACGCGCTTCACGATTCATCATAATGGCGCAAAGAAAGATGACTTAGAACGTTGTAGTAGTGCCCAGCACCGCCTTAGGTTTTACCTTGGCGAGAATTCAAGCTTTTTAATCGGCACGGTGCATCAAATGAACCTGTTCACATTTATTCCCTGTGAAGTCCCCAGTAAGAAGTGAAAATATTCCAGAGACTACTGGAGCCTTAATATGTGGAGCCTTGGCAGGAACCGCATCGAAGACAATGTTGTACCCATTGGATATGATCAGGCACCGCTTACAGGTTTTTTCTTTCTTTTACCGTTATACTATGACAGAGTGCGCATCTTCATTCTGCGCACTCCTACAGGAGGGAGAAGAGGAGGAGTGTATGAGAATGCTTCTTTCCTTTGTAAATTGTAATGAAGAGGGTCAAATTTCTTTCTTCAGACTAAAGGGGCGCCAATGAGAAATGCGCTGATCAGTATGCTGACTGGATACGCGTTGCAAAGTATTCCAAAACGGTTTAGAACATTCTGATTTTTCAATATTGTTGAGTCAGGGCATTGCCCTGAAGCAACACTCAGCTTCAATGGCAGATGTAGCTAACATAGTATAAAGGAAGAAGCAGTGATAAGTTACCAATGGGCGTTTTTTATAGCGCCTTGCTGACCGCTTTTCCTCGTAAAGGTGCGAAATGAACAGCAAAACTTGAGGCGTCCACCAAAAATTGCATCTTTCTAGAGAGCTGTTCAATTGAGAAACTGCATAGATTAATTAATGTTTTGCAGTTGTTTATCGTCGGAAATAAGTTTTTCGATTGCACAACTTTTATGCTGTAGAACAAATTTTGCCTCGGTGTCGACTTGTTGTACTTGTACCACAGGAATTCATTTGGTTATTTTTCACATATCATGCAGATCTTTGATTTCCATTAATGAAGATTACAAAACTGCTGTCATAACAATAGTGTTGGAATCTTTCCTTTTTGTTCAGTTGAATATAAGTTCATCTTAATATTCTGCTCCAATCACATATCATTGCAGTAGTGAGGAGGTGGACACTTGAACAGATTCTTTTAAGAGGCGTAAGTGAAATCACTGACGTGCAGGAAATTTGGTTCCAGATACATCCTTGTTCATAAACTGTGAAACATCCCTTCCCATATACAACATTATGCTGAGTTGTTGCATCTGAACTCATCATTGTTTGCCGGGTGTAAATATCGTCACAAATACAGATGGCGCTGAAAACGAAAGGTGGTAGTAATATAGCAGAGTGATGCAGAGTGTTCTTGTACTACAATACAGTAAAACATTGCCAGGTGCTCAGCTCGTGTTTCTTCTGGGGCAGTCATAGGAAGCTGTAGCGAGGGGATGGGAGGAGGAGGAGGGAGGGATGGGGGATAGTCGCATGATTGTGTTGTGATACATTGGTGGTTTTGGAGTGCCTATATTGAGCATTACATCACTTTCGTAGGATCGCTTCGTGTTCCGAATGCGTGACGGCAACGGGGAAAATACTTGTATGACAGTGCTTTGTGTGGGGTAAGTGCTGGCATCCTGCGAAATTCATACAGAGGCCAGTTTCGTCTGGAACGGATAAAGGTCGTGAGCAAAAGAAATCAATACAAAAATGCATTTATAAAAATGCTTCATATCACTTCGTAGTCACTCGTTCTTTTGCTTTAGTAGCTACGCTTAGAAATACTTGTGCTTTTAAACATTCCCTATCTTTCACCATTTACGGAGTCGTAGAGCATTTCCTTGCTTCATTGCAAGAGATTTTCGCTTCCCTAATTACATTAGGAATCAGGGCAAAAAATTCTGATGAGAGCGCTATCTCAGAGGAATTGCTGTTTTCCCATTGAACTATATTTTAGCAGTTACTTTTGATTGGCGAGAATTGAAGCGCAAAGTTTCACTATTACTGCCTCTAAACTGAATTGCAAATTCATCGTCTGACGATCATTTTACAAATGCATCCACTCAAAAACCTATTTTTGATTTTTCTGTGTAGATGTTGTTTGAACAGCTGCAGTATTTTTTCAAAAGAAGACTGTGCCATTGTTTTGTGCACTGAATGTGATTCAGATGCGTGGTTTCAAGCGAAGAGGATTCGGGAAGACAACGCAATGTCGGACGATGATAGGAACTTTCGTGCATGTAACTCAGCATGAATCGGCATTTGGTAAGCACACACTTCATATTAGCTGTTCATAAACTGTTTTTCAGTAGCATCTTTTAGTAGCAATGTGTTTTAAACTAAGCCGAGCAAAAAAAAAAACGGTAGGGAACGGAGGTTAGCCTGCAAAGCGAGGAAAAATTAACTCACAAAGAGATAACGCCAAAAATGGAAAAAAGAGTGTTGAGGTGAACTTGTTTTTTTTCTTTGTTTGCAGAAAAGACCAATTCCGTTCTCACCTGGTCCAGCGGCAGTGAGTGTTCATAACGTCTGATCAAGCTTGGCCTAACGTTCTATTTATATAATTTAGGCTCTTCTGAAATGCTTGAGTAAAATGTTAAGCAGTGCAGCTCCCATGAGTTACGACTGCTTAGATTGCCGTCCCTTCAGAACAGATCTACTGACATTGATAACAGCGGCTCATTTACTCCTCTCCTCTCTCCTTCACACGTTCATCTTCTTTACTAAAAGTCCTGCTTTGTTAAGGTGTGCATCGCGGTAGCCAGTTGGTTGCAGGATTGTTCAAGGGTCTATGGCCATCAATGCTGAAAGCGGCCGCGAATTCTGGTTTTGCGTTTCTCTTCTATGAGCTTGCTCTGGACGTAATTCGTGCCCTATAGCACGCTCGCCGGTGGCAATTCAGTTCGCCTTGCTCAATGCAGAAGTGATCCTTATCATTATTTTTTGTGATGATCTGCGTTTTGGGAATAGTCGTTGCCAGTTAAATTATTCATAGAAACGTCACGCTCTGATGAAGAAACGGTGGCTTAACAGGTTCGTCTCCTAAGCGTGTAGTGGATAGGCTGCACTTCATTATTATAGACGCGTCGTACTAACTCGAAAACCAATTTTTTTTTTTGCGATAGTTTTCGATAATTGACAAAAGGTCGTTATAGGAGTCAACGTTTCTTTTCATTCATTTCTTTTATGGCAACTCATGAATCTTTCTCCAGCGTTAGGACATTTTTAGGTACTACTGAATGTTTAATGGATTTGTGACCCTTTGAAAAATCGGATTTGTGAGCACAGTTATGATAACGTTATCTCGATCACGATGACTAAGTCGACCGTTTGTTGAAGGCTTTCTTTCAAGTGGTATTTTATGGCAAAGGCTGTCTTTTGGGGATTGCCACAAATTGCAAAACAGTGCTTCTTTTGGAAGAAACGATTTTTGATAATTACTCCATGTGAAGATTTCCTTCCGATTTTTTCGTGTTAGGATTTTAGTTGAATTCATTCAGCATCTTGTTTGCATTTTTGTCAACAGTGTTGTTTGTGTTATCAGTTTTTCGTAACTTTTTATTTCTGCAGATCCTCTTATCAGCTTGTTGACGCGTTACATAAGTAGCTGTTAGTGAATTCTTTTTTCTGCTTTCCTCATTGCTTATAGACAATGTATTGTTTGGTGCTTATAATTTCTTTCATTCTTGTTGTACATACAGTGGTGTTAACGAATGATGTGCAGTAAAGAAAACTGCAATGGCAATATTCCTTTTTTTGAACGCAATGTGCGTTTGTGGTAATGTGGGTACGGCCATGTTGAACGCTTGGATCATCATAAACTTAACGAAGCTAGAGCAAGTACTGCTGTAGGTGTTGGGCTATATCGATGTTTTGAGCCCCGAAGTCTGCCGTATTTAAAAATTTTGGGTAACTTAAATTATAGGGGGTGGTGGAATTGACAAACTTTCATAGGTATGGTGTGCTGTGATGATGATATGCAGTCTATGACGTAAACTGCAGTGTAGACGTTAAGCTTCTCGACTTTGATTCCGTCTAGTTTAGAACTGAAACCGGGAAATGTCTCTTCAGCTGTATCTCTCAGTCCCGACTTTCGTCGATGTTCGGCTGTAGTGTTGCGCGCTCTGAAAACATCGGGGATCCTATGGAAGAAGCTTGTTCACCGAAACACAAGCCCACATAAATGGCGTCCGGCATGAAAATGAGCTGACATAGATAATGGCGAAAAGTATGAACGGTGCAGAATCATGCAAGATGCGTACATGTATAACGTCACAGTGAGTGAACAGGGATCTAAGGAATAGACAAGTACGTTTGTACAGAGCCAAAAGAGTTGCGAGTGGTTAGAGGAGGTGATGAGACGACAGGTTGGTGGGACTTCTTTTGAGCGTTGATATATTATGTGACAAGGCGACTACGAGCGGAAAATTCCGTGAGCTGATACTAAACATATTAGTGAAAGTCTGTGTTATTATTCAGCCTCGTTCAGAACAGTTTGTGAAGGTAGTCACGTATGCTTTGGGAGAAGGAAAAAACCTCTAAAAGAATGCAGATGAGTGTGGCCAAGCAAAACCTTGTATATCATGCAGAGAACGTATTTGATTCTGCCGACCTCAAGTGTTTCAATGTGTGATTTCTTAGATTTCTCGACATGAGCTGTTGCGCTCGTAGTGTCAAGCCGACGCTGAAGGAAAGCCAAACGCTAATGGATCCAGCGCAATCGGACCTTGTAAGAAAGTTCCATATATTTGCACCTATGATGTTGCACTGGGCCTATTCATTTTGTTGCGCCGCTTATTCGAATTATTTGAATCGTTCACCGCCTTCATCCCCCGATTGCCTCTTTTGACTCATTATACGTTTCTGCACAGAAAATTTCTAAATGAACGCTTCCTGGAGCTTCACATTTTTTTGTAAAGCTACTTTGGTGTTAATCGCTGTCTTTCCTTTCCCGAAACAATCCCCTTTGAAACAAGTCATGGACCTTACCTGCATGCTCAGCAAGGATTTGCTCTAAGCTGTAAGCACTATTTTATGCAAACGAGGGTATTGTGACTTCAACAGAGTAGGAGTAACTGTGATTTATGAAAATTCGTTTTGAACCGTGTTGGCGATGTGCTTATCGGATTTCTATTAGGAGTCACTAAGGACACCTGAATGTTCAATTCATCACCGATTGATGCGGAAGTGCTATTCACATACTATACCTGAGACGATATTGGAGACAATGCAACAGTGCAATAACCGAGGCTTTTTCGACATGGACACGGAGAGGTGCCATTGTGGAAACTAAGCGAAAACTGAATCGACAGCATGCCGAAGCACGGTGTGTTGATTATCACTCTTTGAGTAGCTGATAAAGAATGTCACATATTGACGTATAAGCGGACCCTAGCGTTTGGTGGCAAGCAATCGAGTGAATAAATCATTTATACGTTGTAGAAACAGAAGTGACCCGAAAACGCTCCCCAGGAAAGTGGCTGTGAACTTGGAATTCATTTAAGAATTCATTGCCAACTTTTGCTTTGAAAGCTCTCCTTCTCAAGAAGGTCCCCATCCACGGTCCCCATCCTTTAGAGATACCACAGGAGCGGGTTTTCGTAATCCGAAATGAGGGAGGAACCGAAACAAACGCTTTTACAGAATTGATGCTGATACAATTGGCAACGCTCTTGTTCCATAGACCCTCCATATGATCCGTTAAGGAAACAAGTAACTGAGACATAAGTCGAACAGAGTGGGAGGAAACCGAATGAATTTTATGATTTAAGTTTATCTGAAAGCAAACATGAGAAGAGTTACTCACACAGAAACTTCATTGCCTGTTATTCTAACAGATTGCAGCAAACGCTTCATTGACAGCAGGAAGACCCAATGCCAGCTTTTATGCCAACCTTCTTCCCTTACATGGAATATCCTCACAGTTAGTCGCCAGTTTTTTGAAGACTTTGCTGACTTTATAGCTGCACACAGTGCTTTGCTTTTCATTCCAGTAGCTTGTCACAATGCTCAGTGCAATTGCTGTAACCGTCTTCATCAACCGAAAGCCAGTGTGTCTTCAGAGCTCGATCAACTCGAAATCGCGCTGAAATTGCAAAAATTGAAACAACAAGCAGTCACCGAGGAGAACAGCACGCCAGACCGAGACGTTGGATCAGCGGATGATGAATCATCCGTTGCATGTGCAGATGTGATTTCCTTCATTGGTTCTATTCGTTTTTCCCATATGCAGCATATAATTTGTCAACTTCAATTATTTTGGGAAACGTCATATCGTAATAAACAGATGCAACGAACTTTAGGTCGTCTGATCGAAGCTTGAAAGATATTTCTGAGGTTTCGGATTCCTATTCCAAAATAGACAACTGATCCGCAATCTCATTATGAATCTACTGCAAATCCAGTGAGGGTTATTTCCAGCGAGGTAATGTAGAAGTATTTGTGGATAGGCTTTTGAGTGGGCAGTAACTGAAAATGTTACTTACCATGACGTGGATGTAGAAGTGATGAAATTGGTCATTTTCGTGGAGGACACAGGAAAGCGCTATGGGAGGAAGAAAAATTCCGCTCCCGTATGACCACGGCTGTCGGAAAAAAACCTAAGTTGTGATGGCAAAGCCACGGACCACTACTTTTCGTTGTTTGCTTGCGGGTCTGCGGTGACTACGTTCGACGCTACCACGGACGCAGCGGGCGCCTTTGCGAGGAAAAGTGATGGGACGATATAGTGTTTCTACCTGATTTCAATAATTCCGTTTGACTTACGACGAACGATTGAAGTCGAAACGCGCAAACAAAGCAACTGAAGTCACGGACGAACGGGGAAATCAAGCACTGATGTTACACATTAGTGCAACTAACGCAGCATGCGAGGCACTTGGTAGTGCCTGATGAATATGCAAATCATCCACATCAACCTACACATTCTGGAGGTGCACAACTGAAGTTAACGCTTACTGATAAAGACGATTGAACAAAGATTTATGCGGGGTTCCATCTCGGAGAAATGGCCACCATCTTCTGTATACCAATAAGTCTTGCTTCAAAGAGGCATTTAGACAGATGTATATGTGATTCTTTGGCCAATGAACTGACTCTAACCCATCGTTGTATAGACATTGGTCAAACTTGGATCTCGGACACGGTCAGCAGCCGTTTGAACCTTTGTTCAGTGACCCCCTCCTCAGCCATCTCTTAAAACTGCCAGCCATTTCATATATCGTTCACATTCCAATTGCTGATCATAAATGTACCCGTGTGCAAGCCTGCTGTGTCGGACTTTACTAAGATGAAAGAGAAGCATCAGCTGCAAAGTAACTTCACAGTGTGGATTGATGCTTAGAAACACCCCAATCTGGGGAACGAGGCGTGATGATAGGTAGTTCCCAGAGCGGGAACTCTCACAAGTGCACAAGCAAAATGAGGGACTGGAACCACTCGCATGGTCACTTAACAATTTTGCCCTTCGTGTAGCACAAATAAGCTCAGCTTCCACGTTCTCTTGTACATGTGTCAACAATCGAACTGTGCAAGTTATGATGGTTCGCATGAATATCGCCCATGCATTTTCTTTTTCCAGTAACCTCAAAAACCCGAAATCTCACTTTTTTCTTACCATCTTCTCTGCCCTACCTCTATTTTCTCCAGAAAGTGTTTTGCTGAGACTTATTTGTAGCAGGTCGACTTCTGATGTGTTCAGTAGAGTACCCCTTCCTCCTTCCAACAAACGACGGACAATTCCAATCCATCGTAGCGACCACATGACGGCTGTTGCGTGTGTATGCGATAAACACGGCTCAAGATGTTTCAAAACCATTTCGAAACAATACGACAAGCAAATTCTAGATAAATCGAAACTGACATGGAAAAAACAATAAGCAATCAGAAGGCAAGCATCCATCAAAAGTGAAATGGAGAGAGATCGAATAGCGATCTAAATGTCGGATCACCCAGTCCTCCAACAAACCTCGCGGTTCGTTGAACCTCACAAATAGTAATCCCTCATTGCGCATGTGTCGTAGGGAAGATGGCGCTCCACTCCATGGTTCCGCAACAACCTGCTGAGCGCTGAAAACAGCAAAGCTCCCAACTAACGCATCTGTATCTATTTTGTTCAACCAATCGAATGGGTCGTCCTGGTTATCGCCCGGTTTCGAATTCATCATTGCACGATTAGTTTCTTCAACTGTTGTAACGGATAAGAGGATCTGTTAGAACAACGGAGGGGGGGGGGGGGGGGGGGGGGGGGGGGGGGGGGGGGGGTTAAGTTAAGACAAATGGGGAAGAAAGGCCGTGACGAATTGGGAGGCCAAGGGGTGAATGAGTTGAGTCTAGTGAGTGAGAAACGAATAGGCGAAGAAGGGGCTATGGAGAGAGCAACTCAGGGCAAGATCCTTCCTACTTTTCACCACCATAGCAACGTTGATCATATCGTTGATTGTTTGCGTTTTCGTTGCAGGCTCCTGATCCGTTGCTATTTGGTCTGATTTCAATATGCCTCGCCGCATTCTTCGTTGCCTGAATAGCCTTCGCCGCCGTTTTCTTTTTTTTTTTTTTGCTGACTTTGAATGCGCTCGTTGCACCGAGTGCAACATCAGCCTTCCGACGTTTGATCAGCGCCTTAACGTTTACGGTTCCGCCCTTCAGTGAGTTTTCTGCTCCCAGAACAACCCCTCCAAGCTGCACCATAGCTGCTTACCGATGCTGCATCGTAGAAGCTTCGTCTGCAACATGTATGGCGTGCAGAATTCATTGTGACGACTGCTGATTTGGTGAGTTTGGAGTCTTTTTCACCGAGAAGCTTCACTGCTTTCGAGTTCACTAATTGGAGGAGGTATTCCTATAGTTGGCAAATCCTGGATACACTACTAAAATAAGTCTAATTCAAAGCGCAAATCAATTCACTGGTGAATCTAACTCCCGATGTTGTAACCGATGCTTTCAATTTTCGTGCATGAGTTAAAGCTCACTTTGCCCACCTTCAGTGTCCAACTCAAATTGCAAAGGAAGAGTGGAGTACGACCAAAGAAAGTGCCCATCGAAGCCTAAGAGGAACGCTAGATTTGTCCGTAATCAACACGTGTCGCGATTACTCGCGAAATAAAGATTTTGTAGTATTAGGAGGTAC
>JAARMF010005264.1:0-12245 GCA_022844705.1 Toxascaris leonina
GTGATGGTTAGAAACCAAGAAAACAGTTGCTGAAATTGAAATTAATCAATGCAAAAGCTGAAAGAAATATAGCCGTCTCCAAGAAGCGTCATAATCACTCAAAAGTATGAAAGAATCCACTTCGAGCGTAAGTGACAACTGACAGAAACAAATTGACAAACACGCTCATCGACGAGACTTTAATTTCGACCAACGAAATAACCATTATTTATCTCGAGCAATGGATATTTTTTTTACATTTAATTTCAAATATGATAATAAATATGCGATAGGCTTTTAGCAGTTATAAACGCACGATGAAGCAATCGAACTCCCTAAATGCTAGCAAGAAAATGCGAACGACGCTTGCATACGATTAAAAAATAATTCACTGCGCACTTGAGCAGCAATATTACGATTGCGAAAGTTCGCTTTGCAGCAACGTTCGTATGGGCGTTTCGTCCGTCCGCTATTTGCAGCTTTAGGATAATAAAAGCCTGAGCTATGAAATTCTGTGGCGTAACGTAGAGGAAATTTCCTAGAGGGAATTCTGTGGTGCATGACATCCCACGTCAAGAAACTTTGTGGGAATTTCTGGATATCTCTGGATATCTCTGAATATCGCCCTTCTACCCATCTTATATCGATCAATTTTCATTTTCTATCGATATTCTTACGAATAGATGGAAACGCAAATCAAATAAGGCGCTTCAAAATGTATTTATGCTAGCCGCTCTATTTGAACAATTAGTGTCACCGGTCGCCAATAAAAATGAAGTATTCGAAACCTCGCAGACATATTTTAACTATTTCAGTTTTCTAAAATTAAAAAGAGTGTAGAAAAAATTCGAAGATGCAAAAGCGATGTACTCTTTCTCCTTCACTGATGATAAATTAAGGTGAAATATGTTATTAAAGGCGATTTTTTGGTATAATATTACTCGAGAGATTTCGTAGCTCTGAGATCAACAGTTGTCGAGCTGAAGCTGCCGAATAGAAAGGCAGAAAGACGCATATACACCATAAGAAGAAAGATGAACATTGATACACCCATATGGAAGACGTCGTCATGGCGCTCTTTTCATTATGAAAGGTGAACAAAAAAGGAAAAGTCTTTGCTGAGAAGCAGTGGAGCTGTTTAAGACAGTGGAGCTGTCTGTAGAAGCAGCGGAGCTGTCTTTAGAAGCAGTGGAGCTGTTCAAGACATCAGGTCCTATGTTTTTGACTCTACAGATCGAGGTGGTTGAAGAGGTGATGGGAATACAATAGCGTATAACATTTCAACTCTTCTGATTTGCCTCTTTACTTGGTATAACAATGTTTTTGAAATATTTTGGCTTGCCTTCGCAACTCCTCATCAGCATTTCTTTATAGCTTTGAAGCTACACACATCGGAGTGCTATGGTGAGTATAGCATAGTAGAGTCAAAATGTTTGGTAGCCATATGATGCACTGATCGATAGAATAGTAATCTTGTTGCTCCTGGAACGATACTGCAGAACGGATCGTTGTTATATCCGTGCTCTCTTGATGGTACTTTGAGGAAATTTGCAGTAAAATCGGGCGGATTGCAGTATTCCTTTGTGAGAGGTGATTGAAACGAGTAATGTCGAAGCATCCAAGAATATAGTACCATCATTGACGACATAGAATATCATTCTGATTAAAGCACTGTTCTATCCTTCTAATCATTTCCTCAATATTCCTAACAAAACCTGAAATCAAAAATCATAAACAATCTCAGATGGACGGAGAATATTTCGGCTTCATCTATAAGCTAGGCAGCATAGTGTCGATAAATGCTACCAGTGCTAAGAGTGCTTCATTGATTCAAGCAATATTTTCATATTTCATGCAAAAAGTACAACTCCAACAATTTCAATGAGGAAGGATTGAATTAGACAGCATTGAGAAATAATTATTTTTTCGTTGAAAAAGTGCAAAGCAAGCGGAG
Organism: Toxascaris leonina; assembly: GCA_022844705.1. Classification (NCBI taxonomy): domain Eukaryota; kingdom Metazoa; phylum Nematoda; class Chromadorea; order Rhabditida; family Ascarididae; genus Toxascaris; species Toxascaris leonina. The sequence continues at coordinate 1,934 of JAARMF010005264.1, forward strand.
TTTCATATTGAGTTTTCTACAATCGTAAACAGGGGTGGACAAGAGTGAACGACTAAAAAAGAACCCCCTAGGGAGATTGAGTGGGCAAAATAGTTCACTTAACAGCATTGTTTGACGCCTCATTTGAAAGTCCTCGTTGTGCAGTTATTTTCGAAATGCTTTTAGTCACTTCGATTGGGTGCTTTTGTTCTTAGGAAAAAAATCAATCATTCAAATATTCATCAAAAAGCAGCCAACTCTGCTTCGAAGTAATAACATGAAGCGATTGTTTTCGTGGAACAATTTCAAAAACTATGTGAGAATGCTGCTTTTGTGCTATTGGGATATTATCTCCTCGCATCTACTACCGAAAGGTTATCACTGTAACTCATTATATCGAGGAAGGAGGGGGGAGGGGGGTGGGGTGGCGGAAGACTAAGTTCACTTGTAGAATGAGCCTCCGGATCGGTAGTCGATGACACGCAGGCCGACAGCAAATCAGGTTATTAATTCATATCTAACTTCTGGGCCGTCTTGCGAGGAGATTTCCAATATTTTGACTTTATGGCTGCCTTCGCTTTTCGCGAAAATCCAGATCCGCAAGATGGATATGTGACTAGTGATGACAACAACACACAAGATGCGGAACATCAATGCTTATTGAGAGCTTATAGAATATGGGAGTTGTGTGGAAGTTTTTTTTTTCGTTTCAAAAAGTACTCAAAATATGAACGTGAATGTTTCTGATCCATGTTTCATCTCTTCGCTCATTACTAATATGTTCACTAAATTATTATCCGGTGGTGGCGAAAATTTCTTCACTGCCCCTATCATTTCTAGGGAACCTATTTTCTCCATATTCTTGACAAACTTCTAGATCTGAAAATTTGCTTTGTTTGCCTACTTTAATAACTATTAAGCTGTCTTCGATTGCAAAAGAAAACATATGCTTCTGGATAGGGCTGGAGTTGAAGCTGCTTTTCTATGCAAGCTGCATTTAAATAACTAACTATTTGCATCCTTTTACTACCAAAAACGATGCTTACAAAAAGAAGCGATATATATTTGTCTTGTTTTGACTTTCAAGTATTCGGAATTCCTCTTCAAGTGTCACCCGTGCCAGAGTATTTGTGATCTTGACTGTTAATTCTTCACAAAAGTTATAGGACGCCTACTTTGCTTGTTTGGAATATGCTTGCATAGAGATTCAGGACGATTAAGCATGAATATTAGCTGATAAATGCAAGAGAATTGAACACTAAGAACTGGCAAGTACAAATACTTCTGAAGGTTGTTTACACTTGGTCACAGTGGCGACCAGGTTCGATAACCTGCAAACAAAGAAGGACGTTAGCAGCATCTTTCATTATGCTAATTAAGAATGAGTCAGCGCATCGGCATCCATCACTCGTACGATTTCGCAAATCAGCATTTTTACAACACTATATACTGACATCGTTTCTATGTATCTACACATATTCTGGCATTGTATTTCTATCTGCGTGGCAGTATCATCTGAGGGCACAGTNTCATATGAGGGCACAGCCGAATCTAGAAGCTCAGTTACTATGATCAACATCTGCAGCTTCGAAAACGATTGCGATCGCTCGCTGTGACTAAGGACCGACACGCATTTCGCAACTTATCTGCTAATATATCGCAGCTTTCGTATCTCGACATACCTGTCAGCAACTTCCGTTGGGGAGTTTCAGCAACTTCCGTTGGGGAGCTTCAGCAACTTCCGTTGGGGAGTCAAACTAAGCAGTCGACCTATGATGCATAATTGCATATGTCTCATTAATTACTGGTTATTTGCGATGCTTACGTCTTCATAAGAGAGGTTACAAAAGTGCACAACGTATCAGATCTTTATTCCACTTTTGTTTCAAGCGAATGATCCCTTACGATTGCTGATTTTTGCAGGTAGCAAATTTCTAGTGCAAAGTTCCTGAAGTTATGCTTATTGAGCTTTGACTCGAGCTACTTCGCTTGTTAGCAATGAAGCAAACAGCTTCTCAGTTCTTGTTTAGTTTTTCCTTCCGTTCGCATGAGGTACGTTAGGTTTTGAAAAAAAGATGAGATAGGCCTCATCAAAAGCTTCTGAATAACTTCATTTTTTTTATCCTCTCATGAAACAAGAGAACTTTGGGAAATTTGCCGACTTCGGATGAGAAAACGTGAAATTTTCGTTGAAAGTTCGGGGGTTCATAAATGTGAGCTCGTTGCAGTAAAAAGACTTTAAATTTTAGTCTCCTATCCTGAAAGGTCATTTCATGCTTGCATCAGGAATCGAATTTGAATCAATTCGATATTAAGTTCCCGACTCATCTCATTCTTCCCAGGAAATAAGCAACAAGAAATATTGACTCTTCTTTTAAGGGGGTCCGAGTCTGCTATCTGAATTCATTGATTTTTTTTAAGTCAAACCTCCCTATTAAGTGGTGCTTGGCTGAATTTGAACGTGTAAAATGTGGGTTATTGTTTAAAATGACTGCAATTTACGAAATTTTTCCAAGTACAGAACAGCAGAAAGTGTTAAAGCCTAGCTGGAATGGCTGGTCCCATTGCTTCTAATCATTGTCACCAGAATGCCATGGCCCATATATGTTGATTCTCCATATAAAAATTCTGAAGGGCTTCTGCTACAAGGACAATCAAGCTGACGACTTTAGAAAATTGAAAATTAAAATCGGTAAAAAACGATGGAATAAAGCCGCTCTACCTGCGCCTCTTTGATCTAATAGTTCTATAATTTATTACGCGATAATCTGTTCGTCGGCCACAGGGACTGTTGAATGAAAAAATTGAATTTCAGGTTAAATAACCCAACTCCGCTCATATGCCCTAAGGGCTCATAGAGAAGGTGGTCAGATATAAGCTCGCCTCAATTAAACCTCGACTTATGGCTATTCCTTTGTGATAGAAGGAGTGATTGCGGTATATGCTGCTGCCAATCTGAATAGCCGTATGTGCTGAACTACCCCTAACTCCTCTTCTACGCGCCTCGAGCACCACCGAATCAGAGCACGAGCCTGAACTTATGCAGCGGGTTTTGGAAATTTTGCAAAAGTAAGCAGCATTCGGGCGGCAAAGAAATGAGGAAAACACTCTCGTTCCACAATGAGTTCAAGTTCTATTAATTTAAGTTCGATCCTTTGAGTCCACATGAAGCTGGAACTTTTTCACTAGCAGGCTAACTTAAAATCTGTAGAAATATGGCTCAGATAAAAAAAAAATCATTGTACTCTCGGGAATAGTTAAAAAAGCGACACTTTCGCGATTGCGATGGGCAATCTGCTTCATAAAAAAAGCTTTTAAAAAGCGATGATACTGAGTTCCACTAAACGGCTTAATCTTTAAAGTACATTGAGTGCATTAAGCACCCAACTGAGTTATTCATCTTCGCTCTTGCCACTGAGGGGAATTATCGTGTAAGGGAGCAGCCATGTTCTCTTCCCCTCCCTCCCTCCCTCCCCTCTCCCCCCCCCCCAACAACCGGAATGGTCTATTTCAAAAAGAAGTGGATCACCCATAATTTTGATATGTGTATCGATGAGATAATGTTTCATTTTTTGCAGATGATAGCAAGTCTTTCAACTTTGAACTACTTAATACTCATCGGTAACATGCTTCTAGATTTATACGACCGCACTTGCGCTTGTATATATATACTATGCGCTATCAGGAAATAAGCAGTTGTCGTTTTTTGAGGGCATTTTTAATGGCAATGGAAGTGAAGCACTGAAGTAAGCTCTATTCCCTTTTCTCAACTCTATTCCTTCTCTGAAATAACCATCAAGGATTTCCTGCCTCTTCCGATGGGCGAGAGGAATAAATTCAAATAATAAAAAAGGGGAGGGGGGGAGTAGTGTCAACAGAGATCGATATAGCAATCAGCGCCATGAATATCATTAAAAAACTGACACGACAGCACAATAAGCTTGAAGATGATATTTTTCATCACAAATATGAATTGATGTTGACATCGGCAGGAAACATTAGTGCTGGTGAATGCACACACAAATATATATCACGATGAGCTCATCATTTTGGGCGATATGTTAGCCAATNACTCAAATGAATAGCTCATCATTTTGGGCGATATGTTAGCCAATGACATGACCTAACCCCAGCTTCTCGATAAGGGGAAGTCAACCCGGTGATGATTGCCAGTATTCGTTGATGAATGAGCACGAAGGCGTGATGATGTTGACATGCTTTTAGCGCATATGAATAAACGTTCATCTTATAAGTGGATGACCATCCTACGTTATATTCTAAGAATTTTACGAGATGCATATATTCCTTGATGTTTTTGGGTGAATCAGCTACAGCTATGTTGAACAGCTTTATGGATGCTTCCAATAATAATAATAATTAATAATAATAATAATAATAATAATAATAATAATAAATAATAAATAATAATACCAATAATAATAATAATAATAATAATAATAATAATAATAATAATAATCGAATCTTAAATTTTTCCGCAAAAGGGCAATTATGCTGCCGAATATCAGGTGAAAATTTGCCTCATTGAGTTAGTTTGGTGCCTGATTGAACCACTATATTAGTATTCGATGCAGTTCAGCAATAGTACTAAGGAAGCATTTTCTTTTTCAAGAGCTTATCATTAATACACCTTGGAAAGCCGTATATGAGAAAGCTCTCCTTGAGACTCTTGAAATTTTTTCATTTCATAGTACCAGAGTCGTTCACGTTATGGATCTAAGTGTCTTTGCACATAAAGCCTAAAGAATGGGAATTTCCACGTAGAGATATCAAAGTTACGACAAGTTTTTGAAGTCGGAGCTGTAATTCTTCTTCAGGTGCTCTTATGAGCTCCGGCTCCACTATTACAAATTCATCATCGTGAACGAAATTGTTCTACTCTATGTTCAATTATGTCTCGCTTCTGAATAATGTCTTTGTCGATTTCAACAGTGATGATCCATTCGCAATCAAGAAATAACATCAATCTTGATTTACCAATAGGACATTGGAAGTAAGAATTTGGTGGATGCGATTGTTGGTTATATTTGAAACTTCTGCTTTAGTGATGATAATTTGAGATTTCGTAAGCAGATTGCTTCAGTCTCTAAGCAGATGTGCCAAAAATGTTAATAAGCAATTTTTATTCATCTATAATAAGGATAATTCCGAGAAGAATGGACGTATTGATATATTCTTGATGAGAAAATATTTGATTAGCACGCAGAATAGTGTGGTGCCTAAACGCATAATTGTTATGTGAAAACGGAGAATATTGCGCTTATACGAAACGAGCAGCTGCTTTCTCATTTGCCGAAGCGGTTTACAATATCGTCGATGCTGCTTCCCTTTCAATCTCTTAATAACGTCTNGAAGCGGTTTACAATACCGTCGATGCCTCCCTTTCAATCTCTTAATAACGTCTCGAGAGAACACATACACTAGTGCAAACGATAGGCGATCTCGGATATGGCTAGCATGGGTATCTCATTAATTAGCTCATATTGCACTCATATGAAATGCGGGAATTAGCAACTTAAGATCTAAAGGCTGCTTGCTAGTAAACCCAAAAATATAAGTTGAAAAATGAGACGAAGATTTCACTTTCCGGATTTGCATTTCGCGACGAATAGGTAGACAGCACTCCGGTAAGCTTCGTTTTCAATGACATTTTTCATCTTTTGCAAAAAAATATTTCAAATTTGCTTCAATGGGAATTTCATTTTATTCCAGTCGATATTACTTCGAGATTTTGGTAAGTTTTGATGACTTTGCGCTACTGTGCGCCCTTTCCAATTGGTTTCTATTGCCAAATTACGAGAGGAAGTCGAGAAAACGCTGGGGCTCGTATCGCTCTTTAAGCAGGTTGTCTTCGTTTGCACCAATCAAGTCGCATAGGCAGGTTAAAATATCTTGTCCTATAATCACATAAAATGGTGTTCAGCTTTTTACCGCTTTCTTCTCAAAAGTATTTCGATCTATCCCCCTCGATAGTGGGACACAGGAATCAGCTTCAGGTTAGCAGGCAGTATTGAAGCACAGACGATGTTTTATATATTTCTCTATGTTGTGTTGTACTAGCCCTAAAACTGCTTCCTGTCGATATCGTTGATACATTCTCTCTATCTTTCAAATTGCGTCTGAGTCGTTTTGTTCTTCGCACTACTGATGCTGTCACGTATCGAATGTCCACCGCCGATTGATGCTTTGCAGATACTTTGCTCTTTTTTCTTTTTGTTTCTTTTTCTCCCAGAGGCTCATATTGCTTTCCCAATGTGCTCTCTGCTACTTTTCCGGTTACTCACGTTTGTGTATTTGTTGTGTATTTGCCATTTTGACGTGATGAAATGGACAAACAAGCAATGAATAAAATAAATAAACACTGAGTAAAGAATAAATATTATTCAAATTTCTTCTGGAAAAGCTTGTTNTCTTGACTATTATCCGAGTTAAAAATACGCGTCGAAACGATTTGCACTGAACGAAGAATAAGCTTGTTAAGCTTGTTATATGGCGATGTTCGCTATGATTCTCTCTTGCATGTTTTCATTGCAGACGCTCATATTGTGCATCCTCCTATTCGTAGTCAATTGAGTTTCAGCTTCTTCAATGAGTTGTCAAAGAGTTGAGTTTGAATTATACACTCTTTGAGGAGTTAGCTCCTCAAGTATTGCTTCTCTTCTCTGTGCGAATTCGTATTTGCTATCACATTCAAAACTCATCGAATGAGCACATTTATTACGGGCAAAACATTATAATTGCAGTATAAAATGGCGGAATTTTGTATGCATATGTATTAAAATGAAGAACGCATCGTTATCATAACACAATGCCAAATGGAGATATACCAGTAATAAATGAGTATATTTATTACTGGAAAAACATTATAATTGCAGTATAAAATGGCGGAATTTTTAATGCATTAAAATAAACATTGCATCGTTATTATAACACAATGCCAAATGGAGATTTATGCAGTATAAGCATTTATACAATGAATAATACGCAGTGAGAGATATATTTATTGAGAAGATTGTTGAGTTGTAATTAAATGTAAGCTGTTATCGAAGCTATTAAATCGTTCGCGTGTATGAGAGAGGCGTTTGCATAAGCGAGTGATGCCCATCAAGCGGAAATCTTCGGCGGACTTTTCACCTCGCCAGTAATCGGGTTCCTCTCTGAAAAATATTTTTTATTGGTCATTGAAAAGGCGTATCATAAGTGCTTTAGCTAGCAGATCGTCTAGAGAGAGGGAGAGGGGACGAGGCGATTGTCGCGATCATGGTTCATACCTGAGGTAGGCTGATGATTGCACCCGAGCATTTGGTAAAAGTGCGAGTGAAATAAAGACTGCAGCTTTCGACTACCGTTAACAATAGTCTACCTCAGGTCATGCCTACAGCTAGTGCTATATCTATGAGGATGTCTTCATACGATCCAGAGGTTGTGAAGGAACTTAAATACTTTCTTCTTTGTCGCAGCTGTCGTGTTCATCTGTCACCATCTTCACTACAGTTGAATCAACTGCTCGAGGTGCATTTCGATGCACAAATATTGAATACTAACCTATTTTCAGGGAATTTGTTCTTTATCTTCTCAGAAAAAAGTTGACAAGTGGAAAAGATATGAAAAATATTAAATGGACAGCGTTTTTCAACGCTAAATTTTAAGCATTTTTCTATTATTTTTGAAGTAAACGATGCTAATATAAGCTTGTTTTGTGCAGAGCTTCACAGATGAAGACAATACCAAAACACTATTCGCAATTTCGGCAGTTATGACCCGAAGACATCAACAATTCTATAATGGCTTTTGAGAGAGCAATAAGAAGCAGAGGTTACTAAGCGCTGATGGTAAGGCAAGACACGCATATCGCTTGCTTAGTGCCTTACGTCACGCATAATTATGCCACCATCCGTATGATGATGCATCATGAACAAGCTTGATGCTTCAATGTAATCTGCCCCTTGAGATGAAGCACATCGCTAGAAATGAGTCCTATATTCAGTGAATGATGCAACTATATTACGAGTTGTCAATCTTAAAATTTGCATTCTCGTTCATGATGCATGATGCAACTCCAGCTAGCTGAGACGTTAGCTAACTCTAGCTAGCTGAGCGGAACTCTCTCTTAAAATGGTGATTTGTTACGTTTGTTAGAGCTGTTGATACCCATCAAATGCTTGACCGCCGCTTCTTGTGGCCCTCATACATATTATTTCTAGAAAGAGGACGAATCAGTACATCAGACTTATTCTCACCTCACACTTCACTCAAACTGTAGCTCTGAATTCAAACTCATATTGCAGAAAGGAAAGCGAAAATATGGAAGGAGGGTGATTGGTTCATGGGCCAAGTCCCTCCGTTACAAACTGCCAATTATTCCCTCAATGCGCAGCGCGAACGAATTGATTGGTGCTCTATCAAGCTTGTGAAAAAAAAAAAAACTTTTTATTGGTTGATTTTATTTCGTTGATGAGTGCCACTCTTTGAAATGACAATAATTATTCCACAGCATTCAAATATGCTCAGAGTTATACTTATAGACTATTTCTATTCATAAAAGGCTTAACCATAACGACCTACCAAGTACACGGATTGTCTTCTTCGGTGTTCGTGCCGGTGATGTTGGTTCAGTGTTATCGAAAATGGACGACTTGAATGTGTTGGATACTTTCTTGGACGGTGTCGACTGTTGACTATCGCTACCGAAGAGGCGCTCCTGAGTACTAGTAGTTTGCCCGTTGCGTTTCTGCAAAAATAATAGATTACTTGTTGAATTTGACAGTCCAAGATATCTTTCTTCAAGGCCATTTTGATTGGTGATCGGAACTTAAACTATCAAAGACCTATCGTTTAAGCTTGATAGGCATCACCCAACTTCAAGCATTCCTACTCGTGTGCTTCCTGATGCTTTAGCTAGCAGCGAATGGCCCAAATGCATATTCAAGCTCAAGCTTTAAGCTCTTCTCGTTACAGTTTTATGACCCATTCCCACCTTTGAGGTGAAGTGACCAATGATATTGCAAAAAATATCCACGCGTCCAAGCAAAGATTATTTTGAATGAAAAATATTAGCTGGAATTGCTTTTCGATTGACTTTGTTCTATTTTATGTTAAAGAAAATCCCGAAAATCCCTTCAAAACAGCACGTAGATGTTTCCTTTTCTATTTTCGGCGAAAAATTTTTGTCCTTTGTGTTCGTTAAATCACTCAACGATAAATCCGTCTCATTCTTGGCTTTCCTTCTTTTTTTAAACTGAATTGATCGTGATGATGCTTTTTATCTATCCATTCTGTGGACTCTTTGTCGCTTAAATTACTCTAAAATTCTATCTTCAACAATGAATATTTTTTATTTCAACTATCTTCTCTGAAGAAAAATCTTTATTCCGCAGCAAAAATATTTGCAAAATTATCGNTTCTGAAGAAATTGCAAAATCTTTATTCCACAGCAAAAATATTTGCAAAATTATCGAAATTCATAAGAAATGCAATTCACAATTGCTAAAATCATATAGATTACCAACAAGTCATGAAAGCTTATTGCTTTCAACGCAGGTATCACCTGCGGAATTGCTTCACTGAACTCCACCATGAGGTAGAGGGAATCGAATGTTAATCGATTCTATGGTAGATTTTTGGGTAATTATCGATGGTTTTTCATATAAAAGATTTTTCTTTGCCTTTATTGCGGACACAATTCTCGTATAACTTGCAAAATTTCTTAAAGACTTTATCTTCAAATGATTCGTCTGTCATTTCCGGTTCTTCAGCTCATCAATTACGTCGGCAGTGAGTTGCCAATTGATATTGTCTTATTATTTCAAATATTTAAGTCAAACTTTTTATGTAAAACTCGAAATCTAAAATTTATTTATAATTTATCATAAATCATTTATAATTTATCATAGATAATTTATCATAAATTTCATTTTAAGCATCACTTCTTCAGAACTTAAAAACTACGGAGAGAGAGATTACAACCGTCGAATGAAGAGAATTTTGGTTAATATTGTGTCTTCTTTAATTTACTGACTACATATTAGCCCTAAATACTCTCCTTAATTATATATATATATATATATATATATCTTTAGCTGAATAATACCAGTAACAATAAAATAATTATGCCTACTAAATAATATAATCTCATATAATTGCAGCAACAAAATTTCATTTCTTTGAACTATTTCATTTATTTTCTATAAAATTGCTGCCGATATTTATGAGAAGATTGCTGAAGCAAATTATCACGTCAAGCTTGTATAAATATATAAGCTGCATACCAGCATCATATGCTCTCAGCGTGCATTGCGAATAGATGTGATAACAT
>JAARMF010005267.1:728-12238 GCA_022844705.1 Toxascaris leonina
CGCGACGTTCATAGAAATGCGAAGTTTACAATAGCCAGTTCAATAAGGCGGTCTACGTTGCAAAGAGCCCCATGCGCTTAATTGCTTAACGGTCGGGAATTAATGTGCTTACGTCTAAGCTTCATTGATTTGTTCGATTGCATCGCATTTGATTGCTATCACTGTCACTAATTTCGAAGATATGTCTAGCGGCTGCTTCCTCGATGTGTCGACTTGTTGCGAGTAGTTGTTAGTGTTTGCAGTGTTCGCTTTTTGTCCAACGAAGTGTATGAGAATAAGTGAACATCGGCGAAGGTGCGGATATACTTATTTGTTAAATTATGACATCTTCTAAGATGCTTTCAGCACTAGTTGCTACGCCATTTCTTTTAGTATAATGATATGTTTTGCTTCGTTCGTTTTTAATCGTTTTATAACGCCGTTGTTCGTTGCGTTAATGAATTGAGAAAGGTTTAACTGCATAAGTTGAGATAAGGACGCACGCGAGGAAGAAACCGGAATGTAGCAGTTGCTGGAGTGAAGAGAGGACGGCGAAACGTTCTTCCATCCAAGCAGCAGAGTGAAGGAAAGGAGGAGTGAAGAGGTCAGTTTACTCAAATAACCTTTAGTATCTTTGGGCTGGGAGTCGGCAGTTCAATGGTAGAGCCTTCTCCTGTTAAGTGAAGATATGGGTTCAACTGCGGATTGATTTCCCAACGAATCACCAGAAGGCTCACCACCAGGCGCTGCAGAACTCTTGTCAGGACAGCCATGTGTGCATCAATAATGAACTCGATGAAACTGCAGCTGCTTTTGCATCTTTGTATCTTTAGGCTACCGGGATATTGAGGAGAAATCCCTGGCAGTCAGTGCCTAGCACGCTTTCACTACAATATCTTCGAACTCAGGAATCTACAAACCATTCTATCCCACTGTAAGAAAGTTGACAAAGAATTCTGTCCAGTTGTGAAGCGAAATTATTCGAATTTTATCTGAAGGTAGCTACCGGGCCAACTATCAATGCCTGATGGCAAACGGATGAGTATTGCCTACGAGTTTACGGCGAAACTCGATGAGTGTTCGACGAAGTGGTTTGCACATATTTGATAGCCATCAACCTCTTGAAATCAGCTGACGCGATGGCACCGATCGATCGTTGGAGGGATTAATTGAACAATGCAGATGAATGAAAGAAAGCAATCTAACTGGCGCTGTGTGATTTCATCGACGAAATTCTAAACCATTCTCACGCCATTCTAAAAAAATGAGGCAGCGGTGAGAGTGAAACAACGACGAATAGTTAGTGAATCAAGTAGTTCTCAATTCGCCGCCTAATGAATCCTCAAAACTAAATTATCACAACGCTGCAAACGAGCCGAGAAAGTGGTGTTTGGGAACGCAGATGATGCGACGCAGCTTTTCCGTACTGTCTAAAAGTGGGAGGGAAGGAGCTTAACTTTGCTTCGCCTGTTTATCTTTACTGATGAAGGAGGTCCAAGACAACGGCAACTGTAACAGACAGTTATGCAAAATCATCGTACTGACACTCCGCAAAATTTTGCGGAGGGTTACATTGTCCAAAATCATGAGAATAACGGAAATGCTGCGCAAAAGAGAGGGGGGACGCTCATTGTGGAACGATGGCGATCTTACTTAACATTTGTATTGCTGTACAGCTGGAAATATAATAGGTGATTTCTTATAATGAAGCTCACAAGATGTGGTTGCCACTCATCCCTTCATATGCTGTTTCTTGCTTTTCTTTATCATACACTTCATTTCTCGTCGCAAAGTGAAGCAGAGGTTATATCTTTCGCTCTCCAAATTCACTCTACAATTCTTCTTGCCTTGAATATATCGTCAACGTGCAACGTATTTTATCACCCATTCAACTTGCTCAGTGGCCCAATTTCAAGTGCTAGGGCGCTTCAGAAAATCGGGTCCTTTAAATACATAACTGCAAGGCATGGAGAAAAGCACAAAGTGATGCCTCGATCAAGCATAGAGCGTATCCGTGTCCGCGAGGCAAAGATGCGGTGCTTTCAATGGTCGAGTTTGAGAAAAGAAAAGCATCAACATTTTCATATTATTACCCGTTTTGAAATGCTTTCGTTGCATCCTATTAAAACGGAAGCACTTGCGACATCACCACCTTTTTCCGGTGGAAAGAGCATTATTTCCCGCTGATAAATTCAATTCGAAGAAGCCATAAGCTTACCGCTGAAATGAGCTTCAGAAATTGAAGCAGTGGCCACTCAGGAAGCTCTCATTACTAAACAATGAGGGGATCTGCAACCTTCTGCTCAAACGGAATTCATCGGCTCTGAATATCTAATGGATATCCCCCACCATTTTTATCTACAAATCTTCATTGCAAATTCTCGCCCAGCTACAAGAAATAAACATGCATATTGAAAACTGACGCTAATGGGAGCTCTACCAATGCTTGGACGTTATCCGAAATATGGTGATTCATCCGGATTTCTTCACTTTCATTTCCATTTCCTATGAAGATGAAGTTGAGTGAATATTACTGTGGAGTACTTAGAGCAGTTCTATAGATCTCTGCTGCCTTATGTGGATTTTAATGGTATCGGTCACTTATCTCCAACCACGGCAAAGCACATGGTTGGAATAGAGCTGGTTTGAGAAACTTGCTAACTCTAATGTGAGGTGGTGGGTTTTTGCATAACTGAGCTCGATGGAGAGTCGAAGACTTTGTTAAAATCTTACATAGTTTGTCGCTGAGTAGTAATTATGCTATACGATGGTTTTTGTAATGTGTAATCTCCACCTTATAACTACGAAACTGGAAGTGGTGGGGGCTGCATCGTGTAGGTGCCTTCTCGAAAGGGGCTGCAATACCTCGTTTGACTTGCCTTGTAAAGCACTACCTCTAAGCATGCAACACATCACAAAATGGTACCCACCCGAAAACGCAAATCTTTCAGCGAAGGTCCAAAATCGTCGATTTGGGTGATCGCGATCGAGATCTGCGCGGCAAACAAGTTCTCTCGAGTAGTTAGCGCTTCCACATGAACACACCGGGAAGATGCCAGTCCTAAAATGCGCATTTTCCTTGAAATGATCTCATCAACAAAGAGAGCAGTTTTTTGGTTAGTTGAAGGATTCTTCGGATAGGATGACATCCATGTGAATCCAATAGACAGGTTGATTAATAAGTGTGGAAAGTGCTCTAAGAGGTCTCCTCGTTAACCCTTAATACCTATGCACTTTCGTCTCTTCGATTTGCTTCTCGACTAGCAAGAGCCATACAGTGTGAAGAATTCTAGTTTGTATGTGCACCTTTTCAGCTGGAAATTGATCGTAGCGATTTGAGTCAAACTACAGCGTGCTTATTCTCGATGTTTTTTCTCCTTGATCTCCACAAGGTGTGCGGGTGTTGGTCGTATTCTCGGCTTCTTCTTGTCGTTCTCCATTTGTTCTCGTCAGCAGAACACTGCATCCGTTGAAATTATTGAGGAAGAAGTGTTGTTATAGCGGCTCATTGCCTTCGTCAAACACCAAACAACGTTCGCTCGTTTTACATAGTTACAGTACGACCTATATTACACCGTCTCAGATAGTTTCTAAGAGACTCTGCGCTTAGACGCAATTCCACAAACGTATTTGGAGATCTGTGGTGATATGGCAATTTATGGAAGAGTAATTCTGCAAATGAAAATGGCTTCAGTCTTCCAAATGAAAAAATCATTCTACAAACTATAAACAACAACTATGTTCTGGCTGATGCGTGGCACTGAATGAACGCGTGCAAACTTCGAACGGGAGCATTCAAATTACGCCGTCTAATTTGATTAAAGGAAGGCGTTTGATGTGCTTCTCAACGCCAAATTGAATCGTAGGTCGAAGTCTCATGGGACTAAAACTTGGTTGCTTTCTCTGGATAGGCTTGTTTCGCTCGGAGCTTCATTTCATCTTCGCGTTGGCAGTAAGGTTTCTGAACCTGTATTCTTTTATCGCTGGCTTACAGCAGGGTAGTGTTCTTGGCCTGTCCTCTCTCTTGTTTAGCATGGATACAGCTGATAAACCTGCCTGTTCGCATAAGATTTTGCCGTTTGTTGAAAAACTTGTTGCCAAAGCGTTGATCTTCTTATCAGTTTTACTTCCCTAGAGCATGAAGTTGAGCTGTTCAGTGAAAGGCATCTGAGGGGTTCCATTTCATAGGACGCAGGGTCATTTTTGTTGTTTGCTGTATATCATTTGCGATTCACCATTCCACTTTGATGTTGCAAATGACTTCGGTATTCTTCTACAGTCAAGTCTTAAATCGAGTGAGTCATTAATATAAAGCTGCTACGGCTAAAACATTCAGTGTTGATAATTACATTCTTTATGGTGTTTACTTCATAAATGGAAATCACTTTTGGGAAGTTAATACGGTTTATTTTTACCTCTTTTTTTGGTTGCGCTCTGATATGGGAACTAGCAAGTGTGACGGAATATTGCTGTTAGTGACAAATAACTTCGGAAAGGTTTCTTTCAACCCTTATCAATCAGGTTATAGCATGAAGCACTAAGCTCATCGCAAAAATATTTTCAAATGTCCACAAGTTGGGNTGGCTGATGCGTGGCACTGAATGAACGCGTGCAAACTTCGAACGGGAGCATTCAAATTACGCCGTCTAATTTGATTAAAGGAAGGCGTTTGATGTGCTTCTCAACGCCAAATTGAATCGTAGGTCGAAGTCTCATGGGACTAAAACTTGGTTGCTTTCTCTGGATAGGCTTGTTTCGCTCGGAGCTTCATTTCATCTTCGCGTTGGCAGTAAGGTTTCTGAACCTGTATTCTTTTATCGCTGGCTTACAGCAGGGTAGTGTTCTTGGCCTGTCCTCTCTCTTGTTTAGCATGGATACAGCTGATAAACCTGCCTGTTCGCATAAGATTTTGCCGTTTGTTGAAAAACTTGTTGCCAAAGCGTTGATCTTCTTATCAGTTTTACTTCCCTAGAGCATGAAGTTGAGCTGTTCAGTGAAAGGCATCTGAGGGGTTCCATTTCATAGGACGCAGGGTCATTTTTGTTGTTTGCTGTATATCATTTGCGATTCACCATTCCACTTTGATGTTGCAAATGACTTCGGTATTCTTCTACAGTCAAGTCTTAAATCGAGTGAGTCATTAATATAAAGCTGCTACGGCTAAAACATTCAGTGTTGATAATTACATTCTTTATGGTGTTTACTTCATAAATGGAAATCACTTTTGGGAAGTTAATACGGTTTATTTTTACCTCTTTTTTTGGTTGCGCTCTGATATGGGAACTAGCAAGTGTGACGGAATATTGCTGTTAGTGACAAATAACTTCGGAAAGGTTTCTTTCAACCCTTATCAATCAGGTTATAGCATGAAGCACTAAGCTCATCGCAAAAATATTTTCAAATGTCCACAAGTTGGGCTATATTTTATTTGTTGCTTGAAATTAATTCGCTATTTCTGCGATGTTCCATGATTCCTTCTGCTGTTCCAATTTCCTCTCGTTTCCTTTCTGTTNCGTTTGATGTGCTTCTCAACGCCAAATTGAATCGTAGGTCGAAGTCTCATGGGACTAAAACTTGGTTGCTTTCTCTGGATAGGCTTGTTTCGCTCGGAGCTTCATTTCATCTTCGCGTTGGCAGTAAGGTTTCTGAACCTGTATTCTTTTATCGCTGGCTTACAGCAGGGTAGTGTTCTTGGCCTGTCCTCTCTCTTGTTTAGCATGGATACAGCTGATAAACCTGCCTGTTCGCATAAGATTTTGCCGTTTGTTGAAAAACTTGTTGCCAAAGCGTTGATCTTCTTATCAGTTTTACTTCCCTAGAGCATGAAGTTGAGCTGTTCAGTGAAAGGCATCTGAGGGGTTCCATTTCATAGGACGCAGGGTCATTTTTGTTGTTTGCTGTATATCATTTGCGATTCACCATTCCACTTTGATGTTGCAAATGACTTCGGTATTCTTCTACAGTCAAGTCTTAAATCGAGTGAGTCATTAATATAAAGCTGCTACGGCTAAAACATTCAGTGTTGATAATTACATTCTTTATGGTGTTTACTTCATAAATGGAAATCACTTTTGGGAAGTTAATACGGTTTATTTTTACCTCTTTTTTTGGTTGCGCTCTGATATGGGAACTAGCAAGTGTGACGGAATATTGCTGTTAGTGACAAATAACTTCGGAAAGGTTTCTTTCAACCCTTATCAATCAGGTTATAGCATGAAGCACTAAGCTCATCGCAAAAATATTTTCAAATGTCCACAAGTTGGGCTATATTTTATTTGTTGCTTGAAATTAATTCGCTATTTCTGCGATGTTCCATGATTCCTTCTGCTGTTCCAATTTCCTCTCGTTTCCTTTCTGTTCGTCTCATTTCAGCAATGTCCACTTCAGCTTTGCTGAAATGGTGCTGCACATTTGGGATTTTATGGGCTACGCACGTTGTCAGTGCTTCAAGTGCAGCAGCCTGCTTCAAAGCCGTCTCCTGTCTTCCTTAGAGACATGAGCTCGTTTTTTGTCCGCTCACGCCCACTGCAGGCTCCCCCTGCATATTATTGGAATCTTGCGACTGTTAATTTGATAGGCTTATTGTTGTTTTTTTCTGATCATTTCATGTGCGGATCATCTTCACCTTAGTTTTTCTTGTTGTGCAATTACAAACCACTATCGTTACAATTCACCTGCTTCATATCGCGAAGGTGCTACGCAAGTATGCAATGGAGTGGATTGTCCGTGGCGCCGATTTAGGCGGAAAAAACACTCGCAAATCAGCTCGACCATGTACAAGATGTGTGGTATACAGCTTGTGTATTGGCGGGTGGCGAGTGTTCTTTGAAGTGTGATAAAAATAGTGATGTAACGGGCAGTGAATCACAGCATGTCCGCTTCCTCATCAAGTTTGCAGCTTGCTGGCACAAGTCACAATTTTCAGTTAGAATGGTCTTTGTGAATACAACGATGAGGCAAAGTCCATTAAAGCCAACAAAAGGCGAGAATTCTGGTAGATGTTTGGAAGGAAGCAGCCTTCAGTGTTCGAGTTCTTCCAGAAACGACGTCGCAGTTGTGATGGCAATGAGCCGGTGTCGCACCACTATCAAACTTGATCACTTGATCACTTGATTGACCGGACTATCGAACGTCGATGANACCCGGATTCTTGCTTGACTGTATAGCTCGAGAAACCATCCAGAAATTGGAATTGACAAAGGCCTCCGAGGCACCTGGTGGTCACAAACCGCTCAGCCTCTTGAAAAGGAACTTTTCGGCCTCTTTGTGCAGCACAGCTGCAAATGCCTAAACCAAGGTTGTAGTGGTGACAATAATATGATTCAGTTGTTCGCGATGCAGTAGATTTTTAGTGAGTCGTTAATAATCCGTGCAGGGTGAAAGGGCCAGCGCGGTAGCAAGCGCCTTCCGATTGGAATGAAAATTGAATCTGGTGGCCACGAGCACAATATCGATAGTGCTAAGAGCGAAAGCAGAAAGATTAGCGTACTCTCTCATTGTTTGCTCATACAGCTCCTCAGCAAATTCTGTATTGGTGGCACCCTCCGGAGCAGCAGAAATAACAATTCACTCAACATATCACTAATGAAACGTCACGTCGTGATGCAACGTACTCCTGCACAACATATTGCCAGTAAAGACGCATCTGATTTCCTGCGGTCATTCCACGCTTCTTCTAGAACACTGCAATAGGGACAAAGTCAGTAGTAGTCTTTGATCGGCCCTGTGAAAATCACATAGGTCGGCAAAGGTCGTACAGCTCACCTGACAGCTAGAGAAAACAACATGCGGCAGACTGTTGGAGGATGCTTGTATATTCGCATGTGTAAATCTTCACTGCTGCTTCACGCGCATTCGAGCGACTCAGATTCCACAGGAAGGGGCTAGAATAAAGTAAAGCTTCCCAGTGGCATGCGAAGTTTTATCAGCAGACAGCTGATGAGATCTGTAGATTCTCTGCAGCCTGATTCGACTGCCTATGCTTAATTGGCTAGTGTCGTCGGTAATGGGGCCACTCTCATGCATTTGGATGGGATGTAGATGGGCGCATGGCCATCCACATAGTATTTGGTCCTCAGATGCTAGTGAAAGTTGGTATTTAGTTGGTAGTTAAGGCATAATGAAGTTGATGCTTAAAAATGCAAGTTGCTGCTGTCGACGTCTTTTAGTGGGAAGTTGTTACCAACGTTATCGAGATGAGGAAGTTCTAGATCCTAGCTCTTTTGAAGGGATTCGCGGGTTTACGACCCGCGTTGTTTGTCCACGGATTCCTGCACTATTGTGACCAGGTGGCCACCGACTTCTCACTGTTATGATCCGGGAACAACGCCGCATTCTTTTTCTGCTCTGTCACTCAGCCTCATGGCCACACAACAGCTGAAGCAGCGAAATGATGTACTATGAATGTGCGCATTCAGAATAGTCGCTTCTATGCCGAAATTCGCATCAGTGGAACGCATGAGGCGTTTAGTAATGGAAAACATACAGTTTTCATCTGAAAGAGTGTGAAGCAACAAGGTTTGACTCGCTTCATCTGAATGGAACAAGTAAAACCTTGTTGCTTCAATCGCTCATTTACTATTGTACAAATTGTGCTTCACACATGCTACATCATAGAACACGCGAATGAATCTCTTTGAACTGCTTTCTGGTGCACTAGGTCGTAGATCGGCATGAAGCGGTCGTTCGAAAACTTTGCGATATACTTACAACGTTCAGGGTTGTTTCAAAAAGCAATGTTAGAAGGAGCTCAATGATGTGTCGTTTATTGTTGTGACGTGCAATCTTTATAGGGGAACGAGATGTCGATAAGGTGCGAATCACATCCACACGCTAACCTCGTCGAGGACCATCGTGCTGGAGATCTTATATGTCCCGAATGTGGACTTGTCGTTGGCGACAGGTACTGCTGTGTTCAATATTCTATGCTTGATTATATGCCTTTGACGTGCTACAATATTTGGCCTAGTGTTTTCATAGCGTTTTGCTGTTCACGTGTCTCGGAGGTTTAAAAATCTGCTTACAGCAAAGGTCCATTGATTATTACATAGGAACAGTGCTTTGAATTTTTGAAACGTCTAACCGCGCTATAGGAGCGTTTGTGCAAACGATCGATAGCTCCTGTGTGGTATCGTTCGATGTTTTCGCCATAAGTTTAATGAAAAACACATAGTGGTGGAATCGTGTGTGCCTCATCTTCTCCGAATTTCAACTGGAGAAGCAGAGGAGCTACGAAGGTAGAATTTGTTGTTCTGGAACGTGATGTTTATAAGTACTCATCGAGTGGATGGTAATAACTTCATCACCACTGAAGAGGCAGCGTTCCCTTGACGTCGCTGAATTAGAACCTCTAAGAACCAATTAAAGCAATGTCGACGGAACGTACAGGCGCAAAACTATGTGGATAACACATATGGCGCAAAAATCCGACAGTTTGGAATTACACTCATCTGAAAGCGAGAAAATATACGCGAGATGATGCAAAAAGCGGCTTGTGCCTTATATCGGCGTTCCGTCTACCTAATGAGCTCCGCTTGATTGCGACTGCCACAAGTAATGACACAGTTGTCTGCATGCTAGCGGTGAGCAGTCTTCAGCGAAACTTCAGCAGTGCAGCTAGTGCTAGTGTATCTATTTCGTGATGGTATGAGACAGTGCTGATGAAAGAGGCACGACCCGCCCCAAATCTCTATAATAAACTTAATAGTGCAATTTGTTGCAAATTTCAATGCTAGCCTTGCTTTGTGAAGTATGGTGTCTGTTTTTATCAAAATCTGCTATGTGGGATGCATGCCAGCTAGCACGGCATTCATATGATGCGAATCGCCTGCCGCCAATGAAGTCCTCATCGGAGAGTTATTCTCAGACTTGTTTCCTCCTAGCCTATTTGTTGAATTCTCCACCCTGATAATTCGCTTCCTGACAGTCTCTCCTCTGTCCAGCCCTCCTCACCTCCCCAGTTCCTCCAAAAGTACTTTGAACACGACACACTAGGCAGCATGATATGCGTCTTAACACGTTCCATCAGGTTGAAGCAAGTGGGCAGCGAAAAGTAAATTCGAGAGCTTATCGGATAAAATGCTACGAAGCAAAAAACTGCTTTAAGTGACTCGATTCATATGATTGCTTTATTCTAATCGCTGTTGCGAAATGGGTGTTCCTAGGTGTACTTACACTCACATGACAACTTCAACTCGTGGGTTGCTAGGGTAGAATGTGAAACTGCGCAAGCTTATATTATCTACCATGAGTGTGTCTGCAAATGCATTCATCATATCAGCTTGTGACGTGTGCTTTCCGGTGTCTGTTGCAACGCAACTGGCAAAAATATCACTTGCCGTTTTCAGACATCTTCAGACATCAGATTTCTAGAGTTCTTTTCATGTTTTATGTTGGAAGACGTCACTGAAAGCCGTCCAGCAGTGCCTTCGTATGCCCCGCCAATCCCATATTTTATGACAGTAGTTCAAGTAGCCTCCGAGTTGAAATTGCTAGTCACAGTACACTGCAAGTGTGACGTGAGAAAGCAAGTCAAAACAGTCCCATTATTCCGGGCACTTCCCCTAACTCCACTGACCAGTTGTTCAACTTCACAGAGATTCGTGGTGAAGTTCATAGAGCCTGATGTGCGACTAATTTCCTCTACAGATTTTTAAAAGATGTGACGTAGTTATTTCCATGAAGACAGCGCCTGGCGCGTTAAGGCGTTATCTTTGTGGAGATAACTACGTCCGAAATGTCACATGTGATATTGCCGCACCCAGGATCTCGTCGATTCGGCTTACAAAATCACCGAACAGAGGATGAAGGCTGGTGTAGGCAGACCTAAGCCTACATGCGCATGGATTTAACATCGTTTTAGTGCGCCAGCTACGAAAAGTATGCACTTCGCAGGAGCATGAGTAGGTTTATCATTGCACTCAAGCGCTTTCAGGAGAAAGACACATCTGCATCCATCATTGTTTCTGATGAGATAATCAGATGCTATAATCACATAATCAGATGCTGTTGCTTCAGACATGAGGATCTCGAGTTCCAGATGGTTACCACAAGCTACTGTTAGAGTTCTGCTGGGAAGGTAGCATTCCAATGCAGGAGTGTGATTGTAGGATAGTGGACGTGGGCACCGAATGGCGCTCGTTTAGCGGTGAGAAGTCGGGTATCGATCCGTCACGTGTTGGCGCTCCTGAGAACCCTCTTCTGGGCAGCTCGGATCTTTCAACATCAATTGCCATTTATTACGGCAGTTCAGAGAGCGATCAGAGGTTCACTATTTCTTCGATTTGGTTCTTTTTGAATACAAAGGGCAGAATGTGTAATGCACATTGAAATGAAGTACAGTGTATCTCATTAAATTATATAGGGTGCACTGACATTGCATCTGATATATCCAGTCTATTGTGGCATTCGCATGCATCCTCCCATCTCATTCGATTGGCCATTGTAGCTGCAAAGGCCCAGTATTCACCCTATGAAGCGGTAGTTCCTGACGTCTTCTGCCATGCCGTTCGCAATCAGTGACGCCTGATTCA
>JAARMF010005272.1:0-12217 GCA_022844705.1 Toxascaris leonina
AAAGTTCTCAAATACGACCTCTGATATGCATATAGCATCAGCCATTTCACTAAATTTTAAGAACCTGCACCCTTCTGAGATATCATGCAATCGACGGCTTAACTTCATCGGTAATTTACTGATGGGTCCCAAAAAGCCGTCTCATCGAAAAAATGTCGCGATTTATTGGTTACGGAGGTGGAATGTTTCGAAGAGACCAATGCAACTCTTTGTGTTGTGGACTGGCGAGTTCAACGGAGCCAGCTCTACGGCTCTGATCTTTACTGCCATGGCGGAAAATTATGACAGAGAAATTAAATGTATCGGTAAACAAAATTGGACCGCCAAGTAATGCGTGGATCAAAACTCACCAGTGGCATGCGATTTGCTTGCATCCAAGTTGCGCCTCATTTGGCCAAACATTTGTCTCAGCATGACGTCATCGGCGGTTTTATTGAAGAGGACACCGCGTGTGTACATGAAGTTGCATTGTGGAGGCGATGATTTGGCCATCATCTGTGCCAATTTTCGCTCCTTAAAGCACTTTATAGCGTGTATATGTTATGGGATGTAATGCATCTTGCGAACTTTTTGTTCTCGACGATTGCGAATCGCTTTACCTATTTACTTCCTTTTTCAGTGAGACGTTAGTCAGCATGTGCTAAGTGTACCATCGGAAATAATTATGAAATGGGAAAGTGGCCCTTCCTTTCGGGTTCTTGAGATAAAATCTTGCCGATCTGTATCAACTAATTTTCTGATCGCAAAATCTTCGAGGATCTTCATCTCTGGATGCTGCATATAAGGATATACTTGCATAACAACAGCAGTGATAGAGGACCAACCTGTATATCGTCAACCATTGCGTTATTGACTGTATCGACAAAATAGTAAAGGAATTCTCCAGCATCCTCACGTCCCAGATGGTGGCATGCGCTTGCATAATTATTACGACTGCATCGTGCATAGCACTTCGTCATCCTATTAATGCTCAATATTACCGTCTGAGACTTTATGCATATTTGAATATCAAATTGTTGATGGATAAAGGAAAAAAATTATTGCGAGATTTTTCACAATGCGACCGTTCTCCTCAGATTCTTTTTTTCATATCTGCGTGGAAATTGAAATGCTGATTGATGTTGTGATGTCATCTCATCGATTCCGAGCATTTTCCGTCGAATTATCGTATTTTATATAATATTGCAGATTGTTTACCCGCATGCCTCATCAGTTTTCCTTATAATTGCAGCCAATTTCGCATCGTCTACAGTTTTCTGTGAGTTCACTTCGATTGTATTTGTTTCAATTTCATTGTTGAGTGGATTTATATCACCGCATTGACGTTGGCAAATCGATTTCACCATCTGACCTTCCTCTTCCATACATTTCGAGAATTTTTTTGTTTCTGAAAGATACGTAGTGAAGAGTCGATACGAGTTTGCGAACGGTTTTTACAATCCTTAATGAAATCAAGTGATATCGACAGTTTCCTTAACATCCTTCTGGGCATATCAACAGACTTGGTGGTTTGAGCAGTTCGGCTGATTTTAGGCGAGGAAAAATAAGGTGGTCTTTGAAACACACCGACTTTTATGATAAAGAATCTCAAAGTGGTAGACGAAATCCTTTTAAAAATCTTGCAGATTGTTTCCTTCATTAAAACTGTAAACGGATGAATTAAATTCAGCCTTATAAATGTCTCAAATATTTTATGTCCGGTGCGTAGCAACTTTCATTTTCGGTGACAACAATAAGATTATGAAAAATGTGCAATTATACATATTTGCTGACAACCAAACTGTGCAGCGACAAAACCTTTGTTTGTCTTCATTTTTCGAGCTCTACAGATTACATCGGTGTCACAAGCTCTAAACATATGCTTACTTGAAAATGCCCGCATTGCTGAAATGGTGTTGTCCGACTAAACTTAAGCATGACAATGGTGGCTTGTTTTATTAGCTAGAATTTGTTATCGACGGTCCATTAGGTGGCCGTTTTGGGTGAATGTTATTTTAAATTTACCTTGCCGTATTTCAGGTGAGCACATAATGGTCATGGAGCTTAGATTAAACGGATTTGAGTCAACGTCACAATTGGCGATACATTCCTTTGCATTTGCAATAACACTGAAATCACCAGTTATTGCAGCTCTAAAGTCAATCTTATTCAGTGCCAACTTGGTAGCAGTTGTTTAATTTTTCCTTCTAATTCAGCACGACTCACAGAGTAATGTTACTCCAAAAAGAAAAAAGCCGAAACAATGCATTTGTTAGGACGCAATTGCTAACTCCTAATAGGGAGTAATAGTAAAATGCTAATCGTCCTTAATCATCGTTTAGCCGATAAGCTGATTTTTGAGCGCGATTATAGAAACGAGGCAATAGGAATGACAAAACCACTTAAATATTATGGATGATTAATTTTCCAACTGGTATCTAGCACAGGCGAGATTTGCTATTAGTCAGTCATTCATACTTATTCTTGTAAAACATCAAATGAGATTGAACATACTTGCAAATGGCATCCAAATTGAGGAAATAATTCGCGAAATCAACTGTCCTCAGGATGCTCAATTCCAAATCACTCTTGCGCACATCGCTCATGCATCTTTTGATGCAAACATTTGAATCCACCACTTGATCGAATTGCTTTCGAAATGCTGGATGACCATCTATAAGGGAACTTTCACCTTACATGCCACAAATAGTTCTTCTTAGAAGTATTACTAATGGCTGGTTAATATCACCAATATTTTCTTTCTACTGCTAGAAAGCATCGTACTTTGAAAAATTCTTTGTTTATTCCAGGATGGGACCGATATAAAATTGATGATATTCGGCGAAGCACTCGAGCACTCGTGCATTTATTCACCTTCTCGCCCAATTCTGTTTGGTGGTGGTATTCATCTTTTCGTCTACGACCTTAGATGGGTTGCAGGTGATTTTTCATAGTTAGTGATATTTACTTTTCCATCCAATTGTCGCTGACTTCACCGTCTACATGGCAAACAGAGTTGTATATTGCGAAATATATCGTTCACGCAATTGCTCGCTGAGATATTCATCACTTTTAGAGGCTCAACACTATAACCTTCAGGCAACTTTATAACACTATTTCCGAAGTGGAAGCGACATGAAGAAAAAGTTATTGGCGAGTGGTGGTTTATTGACTAAGCTAAAGGAAAGTGTAGTGAACCGAAAACATTGGTTGTCTATAGTTTATCTCTGGAATACGAGAGAAGAGTTAAAGCGTGAGCCGACTTCTTCTCCATGAATATGAGGCTAAAATTTCGCCTTGAGTGTTGGCAACATTTGCTCAAATGTATTCCGCTGCATACCGAGAGTTCAATTTTACTGAGCAGTATATTTACCTTATTAGGAAATCAGAAATATGTATAAAATTTCGAGGATATACAACATCACCGACATTTCCTTCAAGGAACGAAAATCCTGACAAAGAGCTCCTCAAGAAAGATTTTTAATTTTAATGGTTTCACTGAGACGACCGAATTCATTTCACTTCATAAATGCGTCAATTCTCAGTTAATTGGACAACAAATAGAGATGAGAAATTACTTGAATATCGTAATCAGCTTACCAATCACAAGCAGAGAGAGAACGACAACAACAATAACGATATTAGCTTTCATGACTGCAGGTATAAACAGGAGTCGCCGATTAAAGTACACACTTTCCCTGAAGAGAGCCAAATTTATTCGAGCACAAGATGTGACAATTCAGTGCTTCCCTCGGCGATTAGGGATGCCTTATGTAGGGACGTATACGCCTTCATCGAACTGGTTACGACTATAGATCAAACGTTGAAAGTTTCGAGCGCGAAAGTTATGTCCTTGATTTATTGCAAACAACGATTAAGATGCATGCACTAAGAAAGCAATTTTGATGCGAATTAGAAAGTGACTGAGTTTTTTCAATTGAATAGTAGGAAGCAGACGATTGTCGCTGAGAATTGTTGAGGGGAATACCCATAGAAAGCAAATGGGTGGAAAAGTGGAATTCACTAGAGCTGATGAGAAAAGGTCACGTATGACAAAATTATTGGTTCGTGAACTTTACTGTTCTTAAGTCGTCATCAGTTAGGTAGCCATTTCATGAACATAATGAAATGTGAGACGTGTCGCATTTTTGATTAATGTTGACACTTCGAACACAATGCAAATCAATTCATTTCGAGAAGAATGCAAATTTACGGTTTGCACCGCAAAATGAGCATTGTTAACGCAATAAGGCCTTTGCCATTAAAGCTTTAAAATGGAACGATGAGGGAATAGTTTGGAACTACTTTCCCTCGACTACTTATGAAGTAAACAGAGATGAAATATTCACGAACTGTGCTAAAATTTACAGAATTTTTCACGAGATGTCATGAAGATAGGTACAGCGTGCGCTCACAGAACATAAACCTTTAAACGGAAACTTAGCACCTTCATNCTACAGAATTTTTCACGAAATGTCACGAAGGTAGGTACAGCGTGCCCTCACAGAACATAACTTTTAAACGGAAACTTAGCACCTTCATTAAGCCGCAATCCGGTTTCAGATATCTATTCCTGTATGAATTAGTAGAAGGAGATCTACATCGCTGTGCAAATAAAACATACTTCTTTCTGGATTCGGAAGTTGAAAGCACATTTCGATATGGCGTGTGCTCTATATTCGAAACAAAATGAAGGAATTTGGCTATGTTTTTGAACGATTCCAATTTTAACGCTGTCATATTTGATAGGCAAATGGGAATTTCAAGTTGCGCAGAAACATTCACTATCGAATCTCGCAATCATTTCAATGTGGTTAGCGTAACCTCAATAACTAAAATTTCTGATGCTGTAGTTTAGATGCATTGCAAACAACGCTTCAATGTATAGCACCTGGAAATCTGCGAATATTTGTATTTTTAGTGATANGAACACCTGGGAATTTGCGAATATTTGTATTTTTAGTGATAAAGAAAAATCACCGTTATTACGTACCTTTAAGGATTTTGAGCATATTGCACTCCTCATAAACCTGTATATAGGTGTAATATGGAAATCGCAATCGATGAGAGGTATTTGTAAGAAAGGAATAATCCTTACAAGGATTGTTTATCTGCTAGACTTGTGTACTGCTCAAATCTATATTACGCATGTAGGCCTCCAATGCGGTGCCTTCCTTTGCTATCATAGGTGAGCTTAAGCTGTCCCAATGATCAGTCTCAGTATTGATTAATTATGGTGCACTACTATTGATTCGACTGCTGACTGAAATTCGCTTTCGTGCAACCAGATAGTTTGAATTGTTGTTAGGATGTTACTGAAAATATGAAACGCATAAATTACGCAAATCATGCTAGTAGAGCCCATCGGCTTGGAATTTGCTGAAAGGACACCGCGAAATTCTCATCAGCGTTACGGCTGGCCTCGGCATATTGTATGATCAGCTCAGAAAGATGTTGTTTTCGCATTAAACTTCGATATTTCAGCGAATGCAGCTGAGTAGGGCCTAAAGCTTTCACGTGTTGCTCAGTTTTCTATCCGTCGTTGTTAGGATGTTACTGAAAATATGAAACGCATAGATGGGCGTTTCAATCTGCTACCTTTAATTGATGTAATTTATACTTGTTATGAGACCGAATTCATAAAACGTGCAGAAAGCAAATTTGGTGTTCGTTGGAAAAATGATTGCGAAAGAGTTCTTTCTGAAGCGGAAAAGCAAAGTCGAAAACAAACGTGAAATATTTCTAGGATGTGCGAATGCTCACAACACACGACAACCTTGTTAATACCCTAGCTTGATTATCCAAACGCACAGATCCCTGTAGAATGCGTTTATAGCACTATAAAAATGCATTTTTTTACATGCAAAATGCTTGCTTAAGCAGCCAATGCAATTCATCTCGTGGAACATCCAAACTAAACAAGGATTCAACTGGACAGATATTTTATGTGGTATGATGGTTTGAGAGAAGTGATTCAGATATTCAGACAAGTTGCACAGTTTTTCACTTTGAATTTTCTTTATAGAAAACGAAGTACAATACCACTGCAAAGCAGCTGTTGGTGTGCGCACATATTGCGGTCATATTATGCGTTCTTTGTTTTCCTGCATTTGTTGTTCCGGTGAAGAGGTTATTCAGAATGATAAAAAATGCAAATGTTGAGGGATTTAAGCTTAGCNATTCAGAATGATAAAAAATGCAAGTGTTGAGGGATTTAAGCTTAGCACTGCAGCTTCTCTCGAAAGCCTTTGCCTGTTCAAGTCATTCCACGTATCTAGGAAGTTCCTTGTTATGTTCACTTGTGAGGCGAGACGTTATCATAAGCGCGACTTTTTTGAAGTGATTTGCATTATACACAGTGAACGAATGTTTGATTTCATTTTTATCAGTCGAAAGGACAAATTGTGTTAATGGAACCTACAATTCGTAATAGTAAACAAGAATCGAACATTTGGAATGCGCCGAATTAGCGAGAGGGCAACCCCACACGAGGAAATGCTACCAAAAAACCACTAAAATTTGCAGTGCTTACAAAACACATCAATTTTGAATGCACTTTCCAGTTTAAGATAAGGAAGCTGGCAGGTTATACAATATGACGGACGAATCGTGGCAAGTTCACTTCATCAGCTACAAAGAGCGATATTTGAACGACTCTTGCGAAAAACCCGGTTAAACTAGATGAAAAGGAAATGACATGAACCCATTGCAGCATTAATTGAGAAGGTTGTAAAAACGTTATGTTTTGCAGATAGTAGTGGTTGAGGTGGGAGATATTGAGTTGGTGATCAAATATAGAATGTCGGCATCACAAACGTTCTGAACATTATTTCACTGCCATTTCAGCTATGTAACAAATGCACATCTGCAGAGATGTGAAGATTTAGTTGGATAGTTTCCTAAATGCTCTCGATAAAATTACTCAAACTTCTGAACATTTATCTATGACCTAATTATGACTTTGATGCACAAAACCACACATATATGAATGATAATCAAATTGTTAAAGTGTTTAGTGGTCACTTCGTGAATAAATAAACACAGCAAGGTTGGGTGATCGATGATGTCCCGATTCTGGCGATCGTGCCTTCTACATTAAGCCACATTTGTTGTTCGTTACATCGCTGACATGTTCGTTAGTTGCAAATTGTCAGAAGAACTCCAAAGTATTCTTTATCTCCTAAGCATTCCTCGTCCTTTGAGCCCCCATCCCCCCCCCCCCCCCCCCCCCCCCCCCCCCNCGGTTGGCAGGAGGGTTCCTTCCTCAGCATCCCCATTTCATACGTCAATAGCCCCCTTACTTCCTAGTGGTTCCTCTTTAAATACAATTGTCAGTGATAGCTCGGCGAATGAAAAAGACTGTTGTCAGCAAATGAATAGAGCGAGGATGGTGGATCATGGTAGACTGCCATCCACTTATTTTCTGAATGTCATTTCTTCAGTCAGCGAAAACTTTGCGAGGCAAAACATCTTCTGCTGGAAAAAAAAATTGGATATCTTTGGAGTTTATTAAAAGGGATTTTACGAGAAATCGTTTACTCCAGTTAGAAGGCCATGATGCAGCCTAGAAAGAGAGCGACCGTGAGAGAAGGGACTGGAGGGGGAGGGAGGTGGGTAAAGGCGAAGAGAGTGAGCCGTTTTCATTTAGCTTTAAAAAAAAAAAAAACAAGAAAAGAGGCATTATTGGTGAATGACATCGCTGAAGCAATTCCACCCTAAAGTAAGCAGATTTCTTCTGAGATGGAAGCCTTCATATATATTGCACTCTACAGACCAACAAAAGTTGAAGCTGTCATACCAAAGCAGCGTTACGATAAGATCCTCGTCATTGAGCATTAAAACGTCAAAACAGAATTTCTCAACGACGATGTTGGCAACTGACTGCTTCGTGAATATTCGCTTCAAAAAAATAAAGTGTCTGCTAACTTGCGCAAAAAATGCTAAAAAAAGTGTTCGCCAAAAAAAAAAACAATGCTTGCATATGCTGCAAAATATGAGATTAATGAACAGCAACGCCAAATTATGAATGATATTTTAGTGGTGGGATTTCACTTGCACTTGGAAGAAATCATCTCATTGATGTCTTTAAGCGACTGAAAAAAAATCATGTTTGTGAGCTTCAACGCTACGATCGATCAAATAAAGTAGAGGTAANAACGCTACGATCGATCAAATAAAGTAGAGGTAATTTTACGTCAAAGGTTTGCAAACGACATCAATGCTACAATGTATGAGGAGATCATTAAAGATTCAATTAATTCCATCTACCTAATCACCCTCTCTTAGAGGACCGAGAACATTGGAATTGTTAACCGTTAAGAAAATGTCGGTGCTTGAGAAAAAGGAAACTTCCTGTTGAACGAAGTAGTAGCTAATTGCACTATCTACACCCTCTTCCTACTCACCCTCTTCATCCATTCTCTCAAAACACATTTAAAGCAGCTTTAAAATGAAAAAAGTTGTTTTAAAAAAAAGGGTGAGGGGCATGTGGAAGGGAATAGATAAACAACCGGTCGGGACCATGCGACAAAGATGTATACAGGATTTGCGAACTGATTATGAAAGGTGATAGATCTGAATCAAGAGCACAAAAGGTACGGAATTTAAATTTAGACAGAAGAACTGAATGGCGACGATAAATGGATATAGCGTCTTCTATCTCTCGGAAAAATATGACTCTCAACCTGAAATCGTTCTCGAAAACGACGAAAGTGATGAAGATTCCACAGATATGCAAAGCGGACGAATTGACTGGAGTAATAAGGAAGTCAGTTGCGATAATTGGTGAGTAGAAAAGGAACGAGAAGGCATGTTGCAGAACACGCCAGAATTGGATTGAATTAATGAAGGGTTCCATGCTGATCAAGCAGAGACCGAATTTATCTTGTGACAAAAAGCTTTGAAGAGAATTTCGGTGCAGAATTGAAAGTTTGATCGACCCAAACCGAATAAAAAAGCAATTCGTCATTTCTGCCGGATGCAATGTTAATTCGGTATCAGGCAAATCCATGTGGTTGGGAACCAGCTGACATTTTGAAATGCATTCCCTTTGAACCGATTATAGGCCGCATTCTTGGGCCATCTGTCGGTATTGCCCAAAGAGTTTACTGGTGACTGGGATCAGTGGAAAATAGGGTGAAAGTTGGATTATTCAAAAGGAGCCAATAGAAAATGCGTTTAATTCGACATCCCATGCTGATATATGAACGAAAGCTTATCAACTGATCTGTGGATTTAAACTTCCTTCTTTTGTCCTTTCTGCTTGATTATTTCAGTCATTCCTTTCATTGCTCCTGAGCATAACCGCATTATTCTTGAAGTATTTGCATATAAATAAGGAGATATCTCATGGTGAGTCGATTCGTCAAGGCAATAATTTAGCAGCAATTCCGATTTCTCATAGTTACTGCAAAAAGTGAAATTCGGCAGCGTTAAATACCTTTATTTAAATTTCTGGATTTCATTGTGTCCAACGAAAGCGATATAGAGGATTCACATCGGCGCTCGAAAAGGGTTATTAGTGAAATTTTTCGGCGATTTCAATGAATTGGTCGAGTGATGGCTTGGAAAAAATGTTTCGCACTGCGATGGGATCCTCCAAAAAACTTTTCATTCAGAGAAATGAGAGGAATGCCCCTATTCAGGAGAAAAATTTTGGGAGGTTACTTGAGAAATTTCCATGGTAATCTAGAAAGAAATAAGTTTTACAAATGAAATATTTGTATATTGCAAAGATTCACTGAGATGTTTATTCCCACAGAAATACAGCAAATGAGATCAGTTATTTAAACAAAAGTAGTAACTTGCCTTGTCAAGTGTTATGACGGTATTTGAATTACGCATTTAGTCATTATTCGCTAATCAGTGTTGACTTGATACGGCAGTTGTATCGCAGAAAGCTTGAACAAACTGACGTTTCGTCACTTCTACGAATTTTGCTTCAGCATGGGTTGCCTATTGTGCGGAGAAAGAAACACCATCGTCTGTCTGTCACATAGCATTAGAATAGTTGTTGTTGGGTTTCGACCGCTGTTGTTTTTCTGGACTTGAGGTTATTTGATTTCTTGATTTTCTGACCTTTTCCTCGAGCGACGTTTACCGATGATCTGATTTTATTGTTATTACGAGGAACGAAATCAACAAAAATTCTGTGAAAAATTCAAGTTCCGTCCATAATATGAACGACAGTTTGCGTTCAGGGAGATCAACCATCATTCAATTTCTTGGAAAAGTTTTTATAGAAAGGATAGTGAAAATCAAGCAAGTCTCATGACAACATGCAAGAATTTATATTAAATCGCGTTTCACTAAATAATCTTATTTCTTTCCATTTCCCACGAGCCAAAGAGGTTTGAGGATTGGATTCATCGATATGCGTACCTGTTTGAATGAGCTGCTCGATTAGTCGACAACAAGCCCTGCATCAAAACGCTGGTCATTAAGCTTGGGTCATCTCGCCAACAGTACTTTGCCTTTTTTTTCTGGTTCCACTTGTTACTTGTCCACTGGTATATGCGAACGACGTCAATCAGCTTTTATCCAGTGTTGTTCAGTAGTCTCCGTCGAGTAAACTCTCGGTTCCTCTCGCTGCTCGCTAAACTCTACGCTGTCATAACGATGTTCTCTTGGGTTAATGCATAGAGCTGAGTAGAGTACCCTGTAGGGATCCTTTATGCATGGTGTGGTAGTTGAGACGATGAGTATATTGCACGACAAGAGCCACGCTCCTTCACTGGGCATTTTCCGGTGTGATCTTGAAAGAGTCATCGATTATGAATTGAAGTGATTTGAATTTAACGTCAAAGGCATCATCTTTCTCATAGCTACGTATTGCGAAAGTGAATGCGCAGGAAGCTGAAACGGCGGCTCACAATTGTTTTCAAAGAATAAATTCTGAGAAGTTTCTCAGAATTTATTCTTTCTCCCTCTCTACCCTCTGAAAGGTATCGAATTTCGTTGCAACAGATTTTGTTCAAATTGCTAACAAAAACATTCACCCCAATAGCTCTCTATTCAAAATAATAACCCCGTTTCATATACAGGAAACAAGTCTTGCTATATGGTCGCACCGCAAGAGATTTGAAGAGAGGAATAAGCGCCCCCTTATCTGCACTGACCACTATATTAGAAGGCGCACAATTCCTTGCGTTCGTCACTCTCTCAGAGGAGCTCATCAGAAAAGTAGTTTTTGCTTCGAAGGTTATGAGAACAGCTAACTACGCTTGAGCTCTAAGAGTACCATAAAACATCTGTTTTAATAGGAATTTTACTTACTTTAATTCCCGTGCTTTGCCGGAAATAAATAACGGAAAATCCTTTCTTAGAGAAAATTCTGTTCAAATTCGGCAAGCATCCCAAGGTAACAATTCAATAATAATGTTGAAAAAAACCAGGAGAGATTAAGGTGAGTTTATTCTATTCTCGAATTGAAAAGGGTCTATTAACTAGGCCGATGTTTCATATTGTACGCTCTCACGAGTACTATCTGAAGCCGAAATTAATCACGATATGCATTTCAGAGTAATCTTCTTGGTTGCTCGTATAAATATCTGCTGTGTTTTTTCTGCTCATGTGGCATTTAATTTGGAATCTTTTTGAGAAAACGTCGTATTAACTTTTCGTCTATCCATTCACATATTAAAAAGCTCTTTATCATGTTTGTTTATTATTTGATGACACATTATGTAACTGCGTTATGATCGTTCGATGAGCATCGAAATGACAAAGTGCGAGCAACTCCAATTCGGCTATTCAACTCTGCTTTCACTTCAAAAATGGTTTCTTTAAGTGCTGAAAATATTTTTGGGATGACACCAAATTTCCGAAATTTTCCCCTTCTCTTTAGAAATGAAAACTCGGCGATTTAAGGTCAGTTGGTGGCAAGTAAGCGTTAAATATAAAAGGAGCTCAGTTCTTGTTGAGAAATACTGTTGTCGTTTTTCTCTATTTCAGGTGTACTTCATAAATTTATTTAGACCTAGGAGGAGGTGGCGGAGCGGGGAGAAAGAAAATGAGTATTTAAGGTGGTATTTAAGATGCTTTCCTCTGATAATCCATTCTCCCTAGCACTGGTCATCGCAGGATTCAGAGGAGACGAGAATCGCAAATTTGTTGACTAAATTTTGAAGGCAAAAGCGATGATTTTTAGGAAAAATTAAGCGGAAATATGTATCCGATCGTCATCCTCACAATACGATTTTTGCGCATCTTCAGTACGTGTTAGTGCATCCTCATTAAT
>JAARMF010005276.1:0-12206 GCA_022844705.1 Toxascaris leonina
GCCCGATATGGAATGCACGCAAATATTCAGAATCTTTGAACTGAGATAAGCATCACAGCCGCAGAAATTTGTAATCCCTAAATGAAACTACCGGAGAAAGAGGTGCACATAAAGGCATATTCATATATGTACATGGACGCAAATATGGGCTAAGCGATAATGCTGCCATCAGCGAGTGTACAAAGGGTACTGGTTTCGCCGAGCAAACTATTAGAAAGGGCTTGACAATTCAATCTTTTTTGAACTCCTTGTCTGAATTTGGTGCGTCACACAAAACGTTCGAGGTTTTTCTTTCCTTCGCGTTCCAAATGCTAATAGCGAATTTCGTCGGCAGTGTCCATAAATTGGCCTTAAGAATAGAAAGATGTTGGCCATCGAGTTCAGCGTGTTGAATGCAAAGTAAAGGTCGAGGAACGAGAGCGAAGAAGCGCAATCTTTCTATTCAGAGTTCACACATGAGGCGTAAAAAGTGCTTCGCACGGACAGCCTTCCATAATTTTCACTTCAGACATATGCGCATTCGCGAGGGGCTTCCTTCAAACACACTTGAAACATCAAACATGCCGATATTCGAGAGTTGCCCTCATTCACTCCACTTGAAAGACCATCCTGATCTTATCCACTGATCATCATATACATCCATCCTCGTTCCTGCACCTTTTCCTTCAGTGGCATATAAAATTTGTTTTCTAAACAATTTGTTCAACAAATTTCAATTAGAAGCTATTCAAATTCGGTATCAGCCACCAGGAACACTCGTCCAGGTGGAATAGTTTGCTATTTTCATAAAACTCAGTTTGTCCTTTAGGTTTCATGCCAATTCGGCTTGTTTTGTTGAGCTGTGCAGATTTTTTATCTCAGATGATTTCGATCTCAGATGGTGAGTGCCTTATAAATCCGTCTGTCATTCCTCCAATTTTGTTTGCTGATGCATTTATATATACACCTTCCCTCTTTTTTTGCTCGTTTTCTAATTTTTTTTATTTCTTTTATTCCGTCGTGAACAAAAATGTCACATCCAAAAAAGACAGCAAAAGTGGAAAAATGCAGGCAACTGGAAGCGCTATTAAGTGATGTTGGAATTTTCGGAGCTGGAATTGGATTGAAACCTTTTATGTGCAATTGCAAATTTGTAATTCGCAAAACGCATTAGAGTGATGCCATGTCCATTCGCTTGCATGTATGCGTCTGTCTCTTTGACAACTCGAGTTACGAGACCAAGGTAGCATGCGTTATAATAGGTGCTCAGCACAATCTCATTTACGTATTTCAAATGGTGCAGAAGCTCGCTCCGTCTTGTAAAAGGCTTTTTGTTGCAATCTATTCGAGGGCAAAATATCCATAACATTTCAAGCCCATTCCCGTGATTCTGAGTTTTTCAGAAGCCGATCCAATAACGTCAAGAACTTGCGGCCTTTGAAGCACATTTGAAATGTTACAATAACTTTGCGTTTTAACGGGCCGCTACAAAACGCTTTTTTCCTGTTAATTGAAGATTGGACCTAATTTTGCTATAAATTCGCTCTTATTTGCTGGCAAAGTGTAAATTTCTTGCCTCCTTTAGGGGGAAATCCTACATGAAAGCGCTCAATGCGTCAACCTCCACGACAATTTTTTTTCGCAAGGGTCGTAATGCAGGCCGGGCACATGTAAGGAAGGATTATTATGTGAGAGGAAGCAAGACTAATGAAGCGAACATTTAAATGACAAGGTGACGCGATGACATATGTATGCCTACATTGTTGGGGAAAGAACAAGCAAGCACGTCTTTCGACAAAAGTAGTAGAAAGAGGCTGAAAGGATTTTTTCGAAAAGATTTAAACAAGCATGCAACTCATGCTTGCCTCAACATTTGCAATTTTCCGACATTTTCAGACTGATGGAGATCAAAGACAGAGTTGATTATATTCATATCTTCACTGCCGTCCACAACTATTGCCGTCTACTATCCCTTAAGAGGAAATTCTATGCTTGTCTCTCCTGTGCGCCTTATGATAATATCCGAGACGCAAATGATGAAGATAAGAAAATGGGCTTATCCTCAAGCTGTGCATCCGATTAGGTCGAATATAATCTTCACGCCTTATGCTAGTCGTCGTGGAAAAGTAATGCCCATGTCCCCCAAGGAAGGGGAGAATGGAAGAGGCACATATGAGCGATGGCCTTCACGCATACTTCGACGCGAGTGATGTGTGAAGGCCGTAAATGTAAAGTACATCTGCTGTTTCAGACCGCTTGGAACCAGAACGGAAAGATCCATCGCACTGTGAAAATTGAACAACTGCATGCCAATCTTGTGCTAGAAACACGCACACGCACGTATAAAAGCGATTTTTGAAACCACCAGCTGTGTCTGTGTGCCTGCGTTGTCACCTTCACGAGATTTCCTCTATTCTTGTGCCTCCTTCCTGAGCTCACTGCAAAAGCGAGTGTACAGGGTGTGACGAATTTTCGAAAAATTAACGATTTATCTCAGAAGGGGTCAAATTTTCTATTCGTAATTTAAAATAGATTCGCGCTTCAATAATGAGCTTCTTCTGTTCAAACAGTCTCTGCAGAATTTGAATCACAGACGGCTTGTGCATTTGAGTGAAGAAATAACGAAGTTGATTGAGATTAGTAAGTCGACCCGATGTTCTAACATATTTCGACAAAGCCAAGTGCTGCTTGGGAGCGATCTTTGTTGTTTCATCAGAGGAACATGCACAGACTTCAAACTTGAAGTTAGGGCGCCTAGCGAACTGGTCTGAATCTTTTTTTTCTGAGTTGGAATTTCAGCTTGAACTTCCAAGTTCGCTCATTCAGCTCTCACAGTTTCGCAGCCTAATCCCAATTTCACAGATTGCTATGGCAGGAAGAGAAAGTTTAAGCCATTTTGCTGAATTCACCAAATTCAAAGATTCAAGATGACTCATGCTAATGCTAACTGGAACTCGAAAGCCGAATGATAGTTAAGAAATAAGAAGCGATGAGCACTAGCAAAAGAAAACATCAATGATGCTTTGCAGATCAGTTTGCTAGCCTCACATGTAGATAAAGCTAATCGCAAAGGGATTGATATTGCATTGTACATCAAGGATGGTTTTCAGAATTCATCTGTCATATTTTCGACTAGTTAGAGATAGGAAGGGAGGCGATGGGGGAAGAATCGAAAATGGGCATGGCTAGAGATATCTGATAAGGAACTTTACTCATTAATAATCTTTTCTGCTGACTTCAATAAATTGTAAAGTGCTGATTCAATACTGGATCGCTTTCAATTATTTCAAATTTCACAGCGCAAACATATAACTACTATAATTATTTAGCAACAAAACAATCAGAAGCGAAAAGGCGAAACATTCGCTGATGTGAGCAAACAATCACTCTAAACAAAACTAATTTTATTCTTTAGGGAATGGCAGTCCATTCTGTTAGCACGACTACTGATCTATGGATTGTCATTTATTAATCACATGTTATTTCTAAATGATATTTTCATTATCTGCAGGAAATAACGATAAAATATTGCCGCCTTAATCGAATATCAAACCCGGAGTTGTGGAAGTTCGCTAAGCAAGATTTTGCATTCGGCTCAGCTGATCAGTTAGCACCCAAAGATTATACACAGCTCTTGAATATGTCGAAAAGTCTATTCATATTGCGCCTATTTCTACCTCTCGCTAAAATCTCCTCATTTTTGTCTGTGATCGGTATTAAATGGACACGCGAACAGCATAATATCGATAGATGTAAAATTTAAAAAAAAAAAGACATTTTCCTTGCTGAGAGCGGTTTTTAGTGAACGCCAAATTTGAGAGCTAATCTTAGGAACCAAGATGCACGGTAGCTACTCAACCTTCTATGGTTGTCAAGTTGAACTCATCGGGCACAAAGAAAGACACAACTGCTCACATATAGGATCTTACCATGATGCTCTCTGTGAATGCATATTCGCGCTAGAGTAGGAAAAGCCTAACAGCATGTGTCTTGTTCTTTTATCTTAGATGCGCAAAGCA
The DNA here is from genome assembly GCA_022844705.1 of Toxascaris leonina. NCBI lineage: Eukaryota > Metazoa > Nematoda > Chromadorea > Rhabditida > Ascarididae > Toxascaris > Toxascaris leonina. Next base: position 3,999 of record JAARMF010005276.1, read on the forward strand.
GCATTGCCGTGTGCACAAATGAATCAATCGTTGCTAGTATACGTGACTGTTTCTCATTTGAAGGAAATGAGATTTTCAAAAAACAAATCGTGAACAAATGTGCGAACAGCGAATAGAAGACAGTCGGATGGCTGTCTGACTTCCTATGAAGACTATTGCACGATGCTTGATGAGGCTTTATGGAAATTAATACGTTTATCCCCAATAATGGGCACAAAAAGGGAACGAGAGAATTTCTAAAAATGGGCCTTCTTGCTCCATCTAAAGTACATTTTGACTATACAAGCTGCTGAGTAGATTCCTCTCAATTTTAGCTAACATGCCCCATTTCAGCTCAGCTAACAATTCAAGCCAATATCCAGAAGCTCCAAGGTCGTTGATATCGAACTCATTTTGAGGACTTTGCATAGATGCAGTAATGCATGTTTGAGTACTATTGTTGCTAAAAATTTGGAATGTCATCAGCACGTTTGCTAATGGCATAAAAAACAGTTCAGCAGTAAATTTACTTCTTGTCGTATTTTCCTCAGCTTTCTTATGTTCTCTTCTCAAACTATGCTGGAACTCATTGTGCGATCGTCTCGCCTCCAAAAATATGTATAAGCACATGCATATCGTTTCCACTGCAATTTTTTTCGCCTTTCAGAAAATAGGAGCGTCGAATGGATGAATGGGGACGAAATAGGCAAAAATTATAGTTCAGCAGAATCGATGGAAAGTTTATGATCGGTATTGCTATCCGAAGAGAACGTTTGTCAAGTAACCCCTCACTTAGTTCCTGGAAGAATTTGTTCCGATTATGTGTGCAGAGCCGAGTGATTCTACTGTCAGGAGACATGCTTGCCTACTGAATTCGATCACGGAATTCGTTAGCAACCGAAAGGTGATGATCGACTGTTAACCGATGACTATGGTTCGACATTTTGATGACATCTAGAGTATACAAACCGCTAATATCAGATAGTGTTGACAACGGAGTGCTTCGACTGAAGAAAAAACCACAAAAACATTAAAGAGTATACTAAATTAATGGTGACTGTTTAGAAGTAGCAGTATCATCATTGCTTGTATACAGATTAACCAGATACCTACGAGCAAATGAGTCAACGTTCAGATGGTTGAAGGGTCCCACAAAATAGGGAGAGATGAATTTCTCAAATGTGAACAGATGAAAGGAGCTTTTAAGAAATGAAATATATTTCGGCCAAGAGTATACTGGCGTATAAATACGAGAGAAGTGATAATTGAAGACATGAATTTGTTTGTTCTAAGCATTTGCTCTGCACAACAAATTCGTTGGGTTTTCGGCAAATTCGTTGGGTGTAACTGAGAATAAATTCGTNTTTTAAATTTCAAGAAAGCGGGAAATCTTTCGACTATGATATAGTTGGTATGATTCTTAATGAATACAGCTGCTCTATGAATTGAGCTCTACGATGAGATGATGTCTCTGAAAAGAAATTTCACTTCAGTTGATCATTGGCCTTCCTGAGTTAATTGTTCACACTTGATTATGCCGTAATATTCCTCAGTTCATTTTGTTTTGTCCACTCTCATATCCGGTAAAAAATGAATTCTTTGACATTTCAGATGGCTGTCTAATCGTATAAATGAAAATATGTGAAGTAAGATTGCTCCACTGAAGCGGCATAGCTATACACTTCCTCGTCTTCACGAAACCACATCTGCAAAAGTGTTTGCCTCTTAAGGAAGTGATATGGATCCACTCGACTGGTCCACAAGCCTGAAACTGGCGTGAATGACAGCTATCAGAGATCGTGGGAACGGTTTTTGCTTCTGTGATTTGAAATTATCTTTAAACGAGCATTCTCGAGAACAAGCCTAAATAAACAACGATGGCAGGAATTTTGATGCTTTATCCATCATTATTTGCATCAAGGGGTTTACTTATCGCCGATTTGCAGATAGCCTCGGGCTTTGCTTCGCTTTCTGACATTCATTACATCTTCTTGACGAAATCTTATCAGCATGTCGCCAATACTGAGACTATACTATTCATGAATAAAGTCGGATAAAAAATTGAAAAAAAATTTGACCAAACAACTCTCCTCGACCTGTTGTTTTGTCCGTTCGTTTTCAACTCATTATCGGCTACAGGATCAGCTAACATCACAAGTGATGATAGGAATCGATACCCGGCAATTGTTGTTTAAGTTCATACGCCAAGGACCGCCTCTAGATGTGTGCTGAAGCAGTCCCTCAACAGACACAAATAAGGCGATTGGTCAATGATTTCTAGATGCTTCTTTAAGTGACCCTTTTCGAATTTAATGTATTGATGAATATCATCGAACTCAAGAACAGTTACAGTAGCGATGAAATTTGTTGCGTAGAATGTAAATATGACCTCTAATCAAAAGCTTTCGATGCAACTAACTGATCCAATGAACAGCGCTCCAGAACCTCCAAAATTACGAATACAGCTTGCAACAGCTCTTCGATACTTTACGTCCTTTCATTTTGTTCGAAATCAGGGAGTAAACACCACGTAGTGCTGATGGCCTGTCGCTGAGTGAAATGCATATTTCCGATACCAGTGGTGGAGCAGCAGGAGTGCGATGTACAATTCGCAATCGAATCGGACGTATCTCCTTCCTGAGGTGCTAGCACTAATGCGTTATGCTTCTGCCCCGCTTCTCATCTCACTGCTCTCATTATCGCATTTTAGTAAAGAGTACATCGATCACTCATCCTAATCCTAATAGTTGCTCAAGAATAAGCAAGTGAAAATTGCGTCTCTTGCATCCTTCGGATTATTTCGCGTTTAATTATAACTATGTTGCAATTATTCTTCATTTGGCAAGTTACTGACTCATTGTCCTGCATTGTAATACTGTTTCAAGCAATGTAATTCCATCGCTGAGCGTTCAGTTGCGATGCTCTTCTAGATGTCTTCAAACAAGCTCTCAGTTAATTCTGGATTATTCTATTGCATTGTGTATCCGTTCTAATTGTTGAGGATTATTGCCTCTTATTATGCTGTATTCGCTCATTCAGAACTAGTATAATAGAGTGCACGAAATTCTCAAAAGCGATATCGCATGGAAAACGAGAAGCAAAAACCTGCTAACAGCTTAGTCGGCGTACGCTCGGAGATGAATTATTTCCACGCAACGAAGGAACTTTTTACTCTCTGCTTCTCTCCACACTACCATGTTCTTCACTCATCTCTTGTCAGTCCTGGACTAGCTGCCGACTCTCGCTGAGTGGCTAATGTCAATGTTTTCACTGCTGAGCATGTGCGTTTGCGAGTGCTAAACGTAATTAAGAACTCTCGTGTTGGAATTATGTTAGGAAATCAATGAAGGTATGGGATGTGGATGCCCACACGTATCAGCCAACTACTGGCTGGTACGTGGGGAATATTGAGTGTGAAGTGAAGGGTCCCAAATGCGATGCACCTTGAAATGAACTTCTTTCGAACGATATGGAAAGGTTTCCTTAAAACAATCAATGACAATATTTTTTAATGGAATGTGTACTTACATATGGGATTCATTTTTACAAAAATTGCATTGGTCATTTAACTCTTTGAAGGGCGGCTTTGACATTTGTTCTTATGGAACTTCTAAGTTTCTCTCCGTTTATGAAGTACAATCTTATGTTTAGTTTTTTGTTGCTTTCTTGCTGGGAATATGTTGCGAACGTTGAATTTTCTCGCATTTGCTGCAATTTTCTGTAAAACAGTTTCTTTCTTTGGACATCGCAGTAACTGAGTGGTTGATCAAAGACGTAAAATGAGGTGGTGGAAGAGCGGAACGAATATATTGCATCGGTTTTGAACTAATGCATTCAAATATGATTGTTCAATCTACAATTTCGTTTTGTTTGCATATGGAATTACGGCTGAATCTTTGAATTTCTCAGCTATATGCACATTTTTAATTTAGTTGACTGAGGCATGCATTTTTCTCACAAATTGCTAAGCATTCGAACTCACATGATTTCTCCACACTAGTTGTCAGGAAGTGCACTTACCGTTGCCTTCTCGAGCGTTCGAAACTCAGATATTATGTCAGCCGTAAAATCATTTTTTTTCTCACAGAATTTCGAATTCCGGTGAATTTCACTGATAGTCAGCTTCGAACATTTTAATTTCTGTGATTTATGAGCTTTCTGTGGAATCCCATCTGTAGATGGATATAACCATCTCATTAAGGAGAAAACGGTTCGCCGAAGAAGCTTATTTTATCACCTCGCTTTTGTTAGGATTATCCAATTGACGAGGGGAATGGAAGTGCAGTTATATTTACTCGCTTTCATACATATTGCTGCTTCATGCCTAAGCGAAAGCTGGAGTCGCACCCGGAATCACGGTGCATCGATGCCATTTGCCATTTCGCATTTTCTTAGCCATTCTAAGCGAACATCCTCGCTGCTGCTTACTTAAGAATTGTTTCCACTTCATTGTTCTTTTGAAATTTGACCAGTTGTGTTTTTATATGCTCGAATATTGCGGCTGACCTTTTGTATGATTCTAGCTCGATAAATGTGGCGTCCTTTTATTCAGGATTGAGTGGGAAGTGAGCGCTGGGCGGCACCCTATTTTAACGCTGCATCTTTTAGGCTAGATAGACAGAGCCAACTATGACTTCAGGTCAAATGCGAATATCAGATACGATTAATACAGATATAACAGAATTCGTAGAATGCAAATAGCATATCAATCGCTCAAAATCATCTCCACATTGCTCAAATAACGAGTTGACGTATCGCCTCTATTTAACGGTCTGAGGCGATGTCGAATTATACCCCGTCATGGATATACAAAACACTATGAAGTTCGTTGATGCAAATCAGACTCGGTAGCGAATGGATATAAAGAGCGAAAGATAAACAGATAGATATAATATCAGATACGGATAGATATAAACAGATAAATAGCGGTAGGTCGAATAGTGAAAATTCAATATATAAATTATGTCCGAAAACTGGAAATTAACCTCCCCATTTTCGTAACTGAACTGAAATCTAGCCTTTAACTAACTGAAAAATTTTCCACTCTTCTGTCGTTGCCAGTGATTGCTTGTTTATTCTTCTCTATGCTTTTACGACCAATATTTATAAGCTTTCAGATCTATTCGCATATATCGCATCTATACCTAGCCGTTAACTTACATCAGTTCTCACGTTCTTTACTGAAATTTTTTTGCGTATGCGCATGAACGTCTCCGTGCATGTTCTGTCGACCACCACCTCACCAACCTTAATTCGTATTGCAGTAACAGCACTTCGCTGCGATCGACTGATTTCTCACAATTCTAAATCGCTGCAGTTGCTTGCACTCTTAATCAATCAATTATCTGATAGCTTCATTTAAATCAACTAGTTATCAGCTAGTTTTATTAGTGGGATGTTTCGCTATAGATCATATCAACAATACTCGGATGGACGATCGCGTATATGTCATTGCTGTAGAAGGACGCTTTTTCCTTTCTTTTCTTGTTGCTTTTTGAAGCAATCGATTCAGCAGCCATTTCACGCTTTCGCTTATTTCCTAAAAACTAATATTGTTGGAAATGCATTTTGTTCAAATCATGCACTCAGTTTAGGCTGTCGGTGCAGGAGAAGCTTCTGCGAACAGCGTCATTGTTTCCATCAATCTTGATTCACGCCATTTTTTAAGAATTCTGAAAAGATCCCTATTATTTTTTCCGCTTGAGCAAAATTATTGTTGGAACCAGCCCATTGATCTACAATTTATATATCCAATACTTCTTCACTTTTTTCTTGCCCTCTATAGGTAGTATGACTTACTTCGAGATTAGCAGTCATTCGCCTACACCACCAGTATGATGAGCATTTCCTAGCTCTACCATTCATGCAACGTAGACGGGTGAATGCGTTTTAAAAGACTGTTGCAAACGCGGAGAGCAAAGAAATGGAAACTAGCCACTGATTCTTAGAAACCGATATCGTTGTATCGCGACTCTTTTGGAGTGCTTGACCATCTACTTCTACACTTAAATTCGATGGATTGAACGAAATAGTTAATCTTTTCGGAAATTTTCAACAAAATGTGAATATTATTCGGACGTCGATTGTTATCGATTGCCAACGGAAGGCTTGAAAATTTGAAGGCTCTCTCATTGCATATGCTGAAATCTCCCCAGTAGAGCGGCAATATGCCTGTACGGTTGAAAAATAAACGTTATCGTCGTATTCAGGTCTATTCTGCAGGTTTGCTCCCAAAGTATAGTGGAGTAACAGACTGAGCACCATTGTGATACGCTCTTTCCAGATTGATCCCGCGTATGTTGCAACACGTTATATCTGCGGCTGTTATACGTTTTCAGGATTATATCGTGCGTCATTAAATAGTATCATTTTGTTGGTTGATGCAGCAACTTACTGTTACGCTGACTGGTGGTTGCGTTGTTTTGCTTCAAGATTTCATTTTTTGTGATTTCTTTTGCACCTCAGGAAATTATGCACAAAACTCATACAGCCCACGGCTTCAGTCGCGACTACAGCCGGTATCCTGAAGTATGGAAGAATTAGGATGCCCCCACTGACTACATCGTTTTCGCGGTTCCGGATGACAACGGTAAACACTCACAATACATAGCAGGAAGCTTCCTGAGAATTCGTCTAACAACTGTGGTCTTCGCCATTCTCAGATTGTGGTTTAGGTTCCTTCAAACTCTACCACAAGATGGAATAGCTTCTTACGTTAATTCTCGATTCGAAACTTCTGCATTTTGCTAGGCCATCTCAACTGCTGCTACACTTTATAGTGACGTCGAATCAGATTGTCGAATAGATCTTTCGCTCATCTGTTGGCATCCAGCAACCTAAACTTCCTTGTGCTTCACATCAGTAAACCGAATGTGCATTTCATCTGGGTTGCCAGCAGCCCCTGCCTGCTTGAAATACACTTCCTGGGTTTTTTCGTTCTTCACCTCCAACAAAATGTCTTCACTACTGGACAGCTGACCGAATTTGATGAAGCGTCGCGCAAAAGCAGTGAGAGAGATCAGAACGGAGCACTACGAAGAATTAAGTGATGCAAATGCGGTCTGAAACTTCCAGGCATCCGTACGTGTTGGCACCTTTGAGCGTGTGCAAGCAGCGTCGAGGATTCATCAGCACGAGCGGTCAATATTCCAAGGGCGAAGGGCAAGATATGGTCCATACTCTGTACTGAGTACTGTACTGTACTTTTGCTGGCAACGCTTGCTCAGAAGAATGTACAATGCATACAAATAAGCATAGCTGAAAGCACACAAACAGTCGCTCAAGCTGCAGCTGGTGTTCACGAGTTACCGCCTTTTGCAGATAAAAAAGTGGATCGCTTTTTTCCGAGATTTCATGGAAGCGGATTGCTTTTCAAAGCATTTTATTTTCAACCGATGTTCTATTCAAGAAGCGAGAAATATATCATTTCCCTCCCCGAATTTCCGGGAGGTGATTGTGTATTCAAGGATCGTGTAATCATAACAGGATTTTCATTCCCTCCAGCTTTCAAAAACAGTCTCACATCCACCAGTAGTCTTCTACTCAATAATGTGACATAAAGGAAGCAAAGACCCAAAATAATATCTACAGCACGTTACAATAAGCAAGTATAGCAGGTGGTTCAGCACGTCTTGGTACTTCGTAGTAGCGTAGAATGTATGCAGAACTATTTGAACACATCTATAATGGTCGAATAAGTAACTGTCTGAGCCAGCCAATCTACGACTGGTGAAGCATCACTTTGCATGGAGGATGATGCTGATACGCTGCTAGTGAATAACATGGTAGGGTACTCAGTATAGGATACCTGTTGCGTTGAAGCATTGTCGAAGGAGCGGATTGAGGGCGTTTCATAGATGCGAAACAAGAGTGCTAGAGTGGGCGCACAAAATTTCACCTCATCGTGCCCTGCTCAATTTATAATGCAAGCACGTTTGAAGCATCACAAGAAGTCTTAGATATTGGTTAGATCTTTTTGGTGATGTTGGTCTCTTTTTGGCAACATTCGAAGTATCAGTAAATCCTAAGAATTCTAATAGTGATGTTTGAGTTGAAGGCCTGTGGAGCAGACAGTTAGGGAGTTGATAGCGTCGAAATTGAATGGAAAGAGTGCGCTCAAATCAAAAACCAAACCATTTATGAATGCGCTTGAGAAAATGAGCAGAAAGTGGAGCGCAGGAAACTTTATGCGAATCTTGGCTTTTTCATATTATTGTCGTTTTTTTTTTT
>JAARMF010005279.1:0-12201 GCA_022844705.1 Toxascaris leonina
AACGAGGAGAGAAGGGGAGAGACGGAATGAAGGGAGGAGAAGGAGGACGGAAAGAAGGGTGAGGGCAGGGAGAAAGATGAGAGGAAGCGGGAGGAAATAAGGGTGGAGGGAGAGGAAGTGGGAGGAAATGAGAAGGAATGAGAGAATGAGATGATTGATAGACGGATACGCTGACTTTCACAAGATATTATCACTTACCAACACCACATAGGACATCTCAACAAAAGAAAAAGTCTCATCTCTATGGATTTTGATTATTTTTCAGAGATTACTTAAATTCCTATATAGTCAGCCATATATTCGACTAATCATCATTAATTTGATTATTTAATTCCGTTCAATTTAATTTGATACTTAAAAATGCCCCGATACAGAGCGATAACGGACAATGGTTGCTTAAGTGGTTGATAGAGATTCGCAGATACAATTCCTTATATACTTTATTCTTAGGTGTCTTCACAACAACTTTCATAGCCATCAGACACTATCAGACATCTCAGACGCTATCAGACATCAGACCATCAGACGTTATCAGACGCCAAATTTCCGACTATCAGACATGTCCAAACGTTGTCAGATATTAAGCATTTCGTAGGTTTCTATAATTTCCTCAATGGAAAGGAGATGGGGATAGGAAACGTCGAGGTAGAATGAAGCAAAAGGAAACAGCGAGAGGGGTCAAAGGTCAAAAAAGAGTGCGTACGAAGTGAATGACCATTTATTCGATAGCTTGTTGGATGCTCAACATACGTTCATAGAATTCGATGAGTTGATCCTTTAGATACTCGTGTGTATCGTCGTAGTTGATCCATTCATATGCACCATTATGGCTATAAAAAATTATTTCTCCTCTATTTGTGAGTATTGACTAAAACACACTTAACTTCGCTATTATGTTTTCCACTCTCAATAACTCTCTAAATAAATGAGATTGTAGAAGGGACTTCGCGTTAAAATTTGCAAACGATACTAGAGAACGAACTTTAGCTCGAGCTTTTCCAACTAGTTCTACCTGTTCATGTAGTTTCAGCTCAAGCTTTCCGAATGAAACCTATCACCTCAACGATCGGCTTTAAAGATTGATTCAGAAAATAGCTGATCTTTGCGACTGGTTGGATTTAATATTCTCTATAACCTATCAGTTATGACGCTGTTCCAATAAAAAAGAATTTCAATAAAATAATAATGGTAATAATAAAAATGATAGTAATAATAATAATAATAATAATAATAATAATAATAATAATAATAATAATAATAATAATAATAATAATAATAATAATAATAATAATAATAATAATAATAATAATAATAATAATAATAATAATAATAATAATAATAATAATAATAATAATAATAATAATAATAATAATAATAATAATAATAATAATAATAATAATAATAATAATAATAATAATAATAATAATAATAATAATAATAATAATAATAATAATAATAATAATAATAATAATAATAATAATAATAATAATAATAATAATAATAATAATAATAATAATAATAATAATAATAATAATAATAATAATAATAATAATAATAATAATAATAATAATAATAATAATAATAATAATAATAATAATAATAATAATAATAATAATAATAATAATAATAATAATAATAATAATAATAATAATAATAATAATAATAATAATAATAATAATAATAATAATAATAATAATAATAATAATAATAATAATAATAATAATAATAATAATAATAATAATAATAATAATAATAATANACGTGCGACATTATTTAAGTCATAAGTCGTTGTGTACTTTTATGCCGTACTGACTGAGTTGCTCTGAACAACGGCACTTATCATTAAGGAAAGAACTTCGCTCAAAAAGTGCTTGACCTCGATCTCGACCTCAATTCAAATTCATCTTCATCAAATCTCCTCAATTTCTTTCTGCCGGCTCTATTTCGGACTCTATAAGTCTTTAGTGACGATTGCAAAAGACGGGAATGAAATATAATGGATAGTGACCATTTAAGATATATCCAGCACGAATGCAGAGTTGAGAAGTCATCATTGAACATCATTTATAGGCGTAGCAACGAGGACATTTGCGCCAAGGAATAGCAACGAGGACATTTGCGCCATATCCGTAGAAATTCAAATCAATCATATTTTCAACACATAAATACATTAAATTGTAGTCTAAACCGAGCTCAGCTTTCGATAACAAACGTCCCCTCTATATCATAGGTCGTACCTAACTATTCCTCTAGTATCAAAGTACAGAATATTTTATAGCACAATAAGTAAAAAGAAGCCATAAACTATGGCAAATTATACATCACAAATGGACATAATCGGACATGATGGTGGACATATGGACATAATTGTGATGGACATAATTGGGAAGGACCGTTTGCGAGTTTCCCGAAAAATCTCCTTTGAAGTCATAAATAACCACCGCTAATATCGTAAAATAATTTCTAGAAATTTCGAAAAAACACCTAAAAATTGGAATTGTTTTTTCAACCACTCGATCAAAATACGCATCTAAAGGTTCTCGATCATCGATATGCCTCAGCTTCTCATATTAGCTGAAATTTTGGCTCTTTTAGCAACGTATAGCACAAAATAGGATAAGCTTTATGCCTTCAACTTCAGATGCTGCTAATATTGCCGAATGCATCTACCTTCACATAAAGTGAATTAGAACACATTTCAAATGAGGATCTTCTTTGTGGAAATTGGTGGAATATTTTCCTATAGGCTTCGGGAAGGGAATGTTGCGAGGGGAGGGGAGAAGGGGGGGGGGGGGAAGGAGGGAAGGAATGTCGGGAAAGTATGAGATAATCGCCGTACTTCAAGTTTTACGAGCGAATGACATATATCTGATGCCAGAATAATTCAGCCAACTTCATCATTTCATGCTAAACTACTACCGCATTTCGTTTCTTCCGAAAGGATCCCCACCGGCGTAGGTATTTCCTACCCCTCACAAGTTCAGATGAGCTATTCGCCTAATGACTTCTCAATTCTCAATTTTTGATTCAAAATAATTATTTAATAGTGGTGATAATAATAATAATAATAATAATAATAATAATAATAATAATAATAATAGTAATAATAATAATAATAACAATAATAATAATACCAAGCTGATAATGGTCTTCAACCTACAGCTTATTTGGGGTATTTCTATGTGAAGTAGAAGACGACCCTGAGGCGTCTTATACTACAACATAGCTTGACATAAACACCTTCAATGGAATACTACTGAAGGTAAAAAAAAAACCACCTAAACTATTCATTCTTCTCTCTCTCAACAAACCATGACATCGCATTTCACAGAAAATCTTCCGGAAAAAGATATCACTGCTTATCACTACAGATAACGATATCAGTAAAGAATACACAGAATGAAATACGAAGCGAATAGCATCCTTTATCATCCAAACTCCTCATAGCCAAAGAGGTTCATTTCCATTCATTTCCCATTAGATTCGATTATAGCGCAACTTTTTAAACGCTTTAGCGATGATTTAACTACTGCTCACAAATCTTGCACCAAAAAAAATCACTCAGACCACCTGCTTAGCCGATGGATCGGGCATCATTCAAACAACTCGATTCGGCTTTTAATGTCTTTTCTCCAGCCTCATATAGTGATTATCAAAGAATGAAAATATCGCTGCGCGGATGAATAGTAAACTGCTAATAAAACGATTCCATTTTTATTCCATTTTTTATTCCATTTCCATTCCATTTCGATACTAACAACCTCATAAAGTTGTTTGCAATAAATTAAACACTTACAATTCGGCCTTATACGCTATCTCCTTCTTGTTGGAATTCTTCATCTCGACGATTTTTGCGACAAATTGAAGACGATCGCATTTCGATTTTTCCTCATTCGTCTCTTTGTTCGTATATTCTTTCCCCTTCTCGACGATTCCCTCTCTCTCCGGAATATTAATATTTTGGAAGGATTCCTCCTGAAAAGTACGACTTCGTTGTTGTTTCAATTTCTGCGCGTTTGGCTATTCCGGAAAACTACCGAAATAACCAATTCCGGAAGATTGCCGGAACTGGTTATTTCGATAGTTTTCCGGAATTTCTGACGGGAAAATATTCAAGAAGGCTCAAACTTCTCGACGTCTTTGGTATGTCTCGCTACAAGCTAAAAAAGATTAGGGTCACAATGAGACTGGCCTCAAATAGCTTATCAATTAAAGAGCCATGAATTTTCGCTGAATAAAATGGACGAAAAATTCCCTATAAATTGGACGGGGAAGGGTCTACTTTGCCCATATGCGGGACTACAAGCATACAACAATTGATGAGTTACCTTCTCGTTCCTTTCCGGGCAATTCGTTTCCCCATGAGCGACAGGAGGGAGTGCAACCTAAAAAAAAGGACAGCTCCAAATTTTACAGTAAAAGTACAACTTTTGAGCAAATTCGTCGACGCAATCAGATATGGATATCGACTCAAAGATACTATCCATTGCTTGTAGTTCTTTTGACAACACCTCCAACAACAATATCACACCACACAACCATTTCCATGCAATAATGTATAGGTGATCTCAAATTTATAAGGAGGAATACTTCTGTATCGGAGGTCAGAGTTCAAAGGTAAATTCTAAGAATTAAAGGTGTCATTGAATAAATGTCCGAAAATGTGGAGATTTTAGCGCCATATTACAATTGCAGCAAGCATATTGCAATATCTTCTGCTCATCTTATGCCTCTATATGACGTAAACTGCAAAATATGAACACACAGCAAGATAATTAATTATCGAGGAAACCATGAGTACTTAATTAATAATCACAATAAATTTCATCTATATATACTCATAATCGAGTGTAAATAACTGAATTTAACAATTAATATAAACAATGAGTATAAATAACAATTCACGAAATATAAACAACATGAAAGATGAGTATTTACTGTGAAAATGGATCCGAATCTACGACCTCCCGGATACAAGCTTACAAGTCTCCGAGATACGGGCTTACGAGTCTCTAGATTATGGACTCAACTCGATGGTTTCCTTCATCAAGCACCACCACTTATTTTAGTCTCTCTTCTAGCAATTTCTTTACAGCAGAAAGAAAGAAGAAGAAGAAAGAAGCTTCACTACTTACCGTTATGCCTTTCAATTGATCTTCATCTAGTGATTGTCGCTCACGCTGAAATCAATTACCACTATATGGATAGTCATGGTCCATCAAGCAGTAAGCTTATCCAGCAAAAAAAGGATATAACGACCGAAACTTGATAATAAACTTGATAATATATGAACGATCATCAAAATATCCCTCTTCAATGAGTTGTATATTACTGCTTGCTTGCACACATTACAAATTTCATGACTGTTTGCAGTGGGAAAACGAGTCGAGAATATTTGACATAGAGAGATATAGAAGACAAAGATTTATGTACATAAATCTATCAACATATAGACATGATGGAAAGCTCAACAAACAGAAAACAATGAGATCAAGCAACGAACCTCACTGACCTTCATAACTTTACGAGCAGGAGAGATGGCCTTCGATGATTTACGATTCCTTTTTCTACCAACAGGAAGCTATAAAGTATAAATCTCTTGATGGCGGCAAAAGAAAATCCATAAATGCACACCTGTGCACAGGTAAATCCATCTTTATTTAATAAGATTTATCTAAGCCTAAGATGCTTCATTGTGTGATTTGCTGCACCTAGTCTTTGCCTCAACCTTTCACAGGCATTACTTCGTACATAAATATACGGTGTGATACCTGCAAACCGCAAATACCTTACAAGACTAAGCCGCAAATACCTTACAAGACTAAACCGCAAATACCTTACAAGACTAAACCACAAATACCTTGCGAGACTAAACCGCAAATACCTTACGAGACTAAACCACAAATACCTTACAAGACTAAACCGCAAATACCTTACAAGACTAAACCGCAAATACCATACAAGACTAAACCGCAAATACCTTACGAGACTAAAACGCAAATACCTTACAACACTAAACCGCAATTGCCTTACAAGACTAAACCGCAAATACCTTACAACACTAAACCGCAATTGCCTTACAAGACTAAACCGCAAATACCTTACAACACTAAACCGCAATTGCCTTACAAGACTAAACCGCAAATACCTCTTTGTGATTGCACTAAACCGACGGTTTTTGATTTCAGCGATATTAAAGATTGCTAAATAAATTTCTATAAAGCAAATGAGCGCAATGGATGATCGATCGATCAACAATATTAATAATAAAATAAATTTTGATCAAGCGAAAGCACTCAACCCGATAACGTGTTTCATTGCGATGTAATCGTTCATATTCACGAATCAACTGCTTGCAATTGGTTAGATTTGATGGTGGTTCCCAGGTGCTTTCATTTCTGTAAAATATTTATATATATTTTATATATAAACTGTTTTTTTTTTGGTAAAACTTCAACCTTTAGGTAAAGTCCTTGGGTAAAATCTTTGGGTAGGATCTTTGGGTAAAATCTTTGGGTAGGATCCTTGGGTAAAATCTTTGGGTAAAATCATCTCCCCATGAAGCATAGTTGATAATAAGGTATAGGGGTGAAAAAATGGTAAAGCTATCTTATGAAGAATTGAAGAAGGACGACGGCGAGAAATGTACGAATATCTAGCATCCAAAAAAAGGCCTCATTTTCCTGCATTTAAATATATGAGTGCATAATAAATATGTTGTACAAATATATAAACATTTAAATGTATAAACATATAAATTCGCATAAAAACATATAAATGTATAAGAAAATAAACAAATAAATATAAATAAATAAAATAAAATAAAATAAAATAAATAAATAAATAAATATAAATAAATGAAATAAAATAAATAAATAAATGAAATAAAATAAGTAAATAAATGAAATAAAATAAATAAATAAATAAATATAAATAAATAAAATGATCAACTTACACAGGATATCCCTTCCACTTAACAAGATAATGAATGCGTCGTCCACATGGCGATACACGTTTGTCCATTATTTGCTCGGCCTCAAATTCACCCTCATCCGTCTCATCGAGCATTGGTTTCGTCTTTTTACAACGCAACCAATGACTCACAGAATTATTTGTTCGCATTGCAATAAACACTTGTGCTGAAATACCATAAATTAACTGGTAGAGAAATACACCGGTAAGATTAGCGCAATTCCCTTTCCCCTCCCCCCTCCCCCTTCCCCTCTTCCCCTCTTCCCATCTACCACCTTATCCCCATCCCCCAATCTCTTCTCTCCCTACACGTTTCTGTGATCACTTCCCTTCTCATAATCAAGTAGATATAGTAGCCCCTCTTAGCTCCCCCCCCCTTATCCCCGTCCCCCCACTCTCTTCCACCCATACACGCTTCTGGGATTCTCTCTCATAACAAAATAGATTTAGTACCCTCGCCCCCCCCCCTCACTTCCCTTTTGCATTTCCGTCGATGAGACAAGCTGAAAAATCCATTGGGCCATAATGACATTACTAAGTAACATATCACAAACTGAGAGAATGGAATCATCTTCCATGGATGGCATATTAGCCATACACACTTCGCACTTTTATATAATCAGAAAAGTCACAAATTTATGCCTCCGAATAGAAAGAACTCTGCAATAAGTAGACAAGAGAACCGATCGCTGATGAAGCTGAAGAAACAATGAACAGCAAGCAGTTAACGTACTGATGTGTTGCACCACATTAGCTAGCCAACTAGTCAGCATATAATATGGTTTATGCAAATTTTTTCCCCGTTCGCTAAAACGAGCGATTTTCCGATAAACCTCGTGGATCTCATTGTGAAATACCTCGTAGACGAAATGTTCCAAAAACGTACATGAGCAGAGGAGAGCCGGGAAAGGGTAGAAAGGGGGGAGCGGAAGGGGGTGGAAGGGGAGAGGGGAATGGGGGGGGGGGTGAGAAGGAAGAGACAGAGACAAACGCATTTAATAGGTGTGTCCAAATGAACACAAATTTCATGTAATTTGCATTTATCGATGGCATAATATGCAAAGCTTCATCGCTTTTCGATTTACTACCGCGCGCTCAATCGTAATAGAGCTCCGATCGGACTCCGACTCTGTCCTGCTGAACCATCCCGACGCAAAATGAGAGCAGTGGTGTAAGTTCGGATTCACCTTTGAATCGCAATAACGATGAATCGACTCGTCAACATGCGATCGGCATGAGATGAGTCTAGGCCTTAACCTTGACGCTATCATTCAACTTCATCTAAGCGGAAGTGGACACATTTATTCGTAATAAATGATTTACTGATTGAAGTAATAATAATGCGTCGGCGTCGGAGGAGAAATACCTCCGAGTTGAAATTTCTTTTTTTGAAATCAGCTAATTGAGTAGTATTTATCCTTTATTATCTATTTAAATCTGTTTATTTGCGTTCATCTTAGTGCTCTTGAGTTGCGTACGGTGTTGCGTAAGGTTCGCAAAAATGATCCTACGGCAGTCATATACCGTGGACGGATGATCAGTAGACGTGAGATCCCCAAAAAATAGAGGGAATAGCTGGACTGTGAAAGAAGTGGCGGGGGAGATAAGTCAGAGTTGAAGTTTTCGACAGCAGCGTTCGGCTGTGCACGTGTCTCGCCCTCTCTCTCGCCTTTCTCCATCACCCCCCCCCCACCCCCCNCCGCTCAGAGTTTTCATCAGCAAAAATTTTTTGGAATGCACGTACTTCGATACGTGCTGTATCAAGAATTAATTAATCTCTTTCAATGCCCTGCTTGAATACATAGCTCCTGATATTGTTGTATTGAATGAAACCTGGCTCTGACTCGTCGCTAGGCTCAATTCCTTGTTCAGTTTGTATAGATGTGACCGGATCAATGGAGGTAAGGGTATAGATGTCACCGGATCAATGTGGTCTTTTTGCCTAAGAAGCAAATTTCTTATGCGGGTCTAGTATCAAAGGGATTTGAATCTTTTTCGCGAGGCTTTGTACGTGGACTCATTCACAGAAACAGTTTCTGCTTTCGCTTAATTGCAGTTTATCGATGGCCTGGGGTGTGCACGGAGGAATCTGCTGAATTACTCGAGAAAATTTCTGAGTGGTGCGCAGTGGAATATCCATCGGTTGTTATTGGTGATTTCAATTATCTATTGGCCCACAAGGAGCCTGACGTGCACTCGACGACGACGTTTGATCGTTTTCTTATGAATTCCAATCTTCTGAATCTAGTCTCTGACCCAATCCATGGTACTTATACACTGGATCCTCTTTTATGCAACGACCGCACATTGATTTCGGAATGGGAAGTCCTTCCAAACTTTTCTACTAGCGACCACTGTAGTATCTACTTCGAAGTTATCGGCGAAAGAAGCATTCCTCCGACCTATCCTTCTTTTGACTTTCGTAGAGCAGACTGGGAGAGGGTCAATTCAATGCTTTTAAATCTTGATTGGGATAGCTATTTCCTCAACTGCTATGATATTGATGAAATCTATGAGAGCTTTCTATCATTTGTATATCATCTGGTTGAAAGCTGCACACCTCTGCGAAGGAACCGTGTGAAAGCCAAAAGATATCTTCCCCACTTGCAGCGCTTGGCTGCCAAAAAGTATTTTCTTTAGCGTAACCGTTTTCTTTCTGGGGGGCTGGCAGCTTTTGACAAGTGTGCAAAGGACTTTGAGAAAGAGTGCTCAAAATTTGCAAAAAGTCCAGAAAAATGGCTCATATGCTCTGGCAACAAAAAATCATTCTTTAATTATATGAATAGGAAACTCAGCATTCGAACAGATATTTGTGCTTTAAAAACTAAAAATAATTTGATCATCACCACTGACCAGGAAAAACGTGAAATGTTTGCAAATTACTCTACTGAAGTATTCACCATTGATGATAACGAGGCATCTAATCTTTCCTGTAAGATGCGTGAAAAAATTATATTGGCTTTCTGATAGCTATGATGTGGTCAGCGCACCTATTAGAAAAGCTCAGCGATAAGATCTCCTTGATCCTAGACTTGGTACCTTCGTATTTTATAAAGCGGGCCTCTGAAGGTTTATGTTATCCACTTTCTTATATATTCAAACACGCTCTGGTCACTGGTTCCCTACCATCAAAATGGAAGACGACTATTGTGACACCTATATTAAAAAAAAGCTCCAACGAACAGGATGCAAAATTATCGCCCCATCAGCCTAACTTCATCAATGTGTAAAGTCTTGGAAATTATCGTTAAAGAAAATATTCTATCACATTTCGATTCGAACACATTGATTAGTCCTGCTCAGTATGGATTTCTGCCTAGAAAGTCAACGCTGTCGCAGCTGATATCTTGTTTTCATGATTGGTACTCGGCGGTTGATAAAAACCAGCAGATTGAGGTGGTCTACATTGATTATGCTAAAGCCTTTGATACGGTCTGCCACCAGAAATTGTTAATTAAACTTAAAAGTTATGGGATATGTGGGGAACTTTTGGAATGGCTGAGATCTTTTTCATTATGACGAGAGTTTGTGGTAAAATTTGGTGGATGCTATTCACAGCCTCACATTATTATCAGCGGAGTTCCACAAGGGAGCATACCTGGCCCTTTACTCTTTCTTATTTATGTAAATGATTTATCTGATGGCTTGTCGAGTGCATGCAGGCTGTTTGTGGACGACCTTAAGATTTATCGCTCATTTAGCAATCCTGCTGCAGACTATTACGAGCTTCAGAAAGACTTTATATATCTAGAAGGTTGGTCGCAAACTTGGCAATTGCGCATATCGGAAGAAAAAAGTAGTCTCCTTCATTTGAACTTCCATCATGATTGCCACCTACGTCTAAATGGGAGTAAGCTTTGCGCACAAGAAGTTATCAAGGACTTAGGTCTGCTTGTCACTTCAAACCTCAAATGAACTTTTCACTGCAGGGAAGTAGCAAAAAAAGCATCACGAGTGGCTAATTGTATATTACGTTCGCTAGTACATCCGTGCATTGAACACTACACAGTTGCTTTTATTGTCTATTGACGCCCTCTTCTCGAATATTGCACTCAGATATGGTCACCATGCATTGATAAAGACGCTGAAATGATTGAAAGCGTGCAGAGGCGATACATAAAAACTGCTTTTCGCAAGGCATTTCCTGATTCTGTTATTCCTTCCTATCCCGAAAGATTACAGATTCTCGGCCTGAAAAGTCTAAAGTACCGACGACTTGAATATGATCTCCATTTGTGCTTTAAGATAGTGAACGGCTATTGCGATATCCCGTTCGATAGCATCTTTGCATATACCTCATCCAACACACACGCTCCCAACTTCATCATTTTCACCTACAACGTAGGTTTTCGACCAAAATGGGTATATTAATTTCGCTTTCTTTTCGAGCCATTCGGGTATGGAATCAACTATCAGCTGATATTGTGGAAGCTTATAATCTCATTGCTTTTAAAGCGAAATTAGCCGAGTTTGACTTATCATCCTTCAGGGGAGTAAACGGCCGGCCAGTATGCTGTTAATATGTGTCGCATCTCGGTTCAATCTCTTGTCAACACTACCATTATATTCGTGATATTTGAATATCGCCAATCTCTCCACATATTATTGTATGTATCTTTATGGTCTGATAAAGCAATATGAACGAATGAATGAATTATCCTGAAAGACACGTTTGAATAAAGCGAATCGTTGAATAAGCCTCAATATGAACAACTACCTTTTAGAAGTTCGTCTCAATTAATGAAACATTTTTTTTCCCGAACCTAGCATCAACTTGAGGACTTCTCTAAACTTCCCCCCCCCCCCCTCCCCCCCTCCCAATAAAAAAACAACCTTCCCGGAAGTTTTACCAATTGCTTTACCTTCAAAATAAAAAGAAGGAAACTCGCAGGTAAGTTATTTTCGTATAGCTATTTTCAGGTGAAGTGAAGTATTGATATGAAGTCAACTCTTGAAACTATATCTCAATTATATTTGAAATGAAATTATTCATAACTTATTATCATCTCTCGACATCAAAAAAAAACTCTTAATTGGTCAATATGACCAATTGGTCAATTGGTCAATTGGTCAATAATGACCAATCGATGATGACCATCGGTCATTATGAATGCAATTGAAATAAACAATTAAAGAGAAACAATGGATCAGCATTTGATCCATTAGGCGAATTAAATAAGCCATTTGATGCAAAAACAAAAAACAAAAAGAAAGAAAAAAGAAAAAAGA
>JAARMF010005280.1:357-12200 GCA_022844705.1 Toxascaris leonina
GGGGGAACAAGGCTCTTGCAATTAAGGATATATGAAAGAGAACAAATGAAAGTGAGCAAACGAAATTTATGTCCAGTCATTATTTCTGGAGCGTATTCTTTTCTTCTCAGCGTCACGTTGCCCCTAACATCACGGTTTTTCGAAATTACTCACACTCAAACGATTGGGAAGTCGTGGAAGGAATCCTATTAAGAAGCCCAGGATGCTGCAGATAAAAAGGGTGCCTAAAAGTTCTCCAAAAGTTGAAGGAATCCTATTAAGAAGCCCAGGATGCCGCAGACAAAAAGGGTGCTTAAAGGTTTTCCAAAAGTTGAAGGAATCCTATTAAGAAGCCCAGGATGCCGCAGATAAAAAGGGTGCCTAAAAGTTCTCCAAAAGTTGAAGGAATCCTATTAAGAAGCCCAGGATGCCGCAGACAAAAAGGATGCTTAAAGGTTTTCCAAAAGTTGAAGGAATCCTATTAAGAAGCCCAGGATGCCGCAGACAAAAAGGGTGCCTAAAGGTTCTCCAAAAGTTGACGACTGTACCCAATATGTCTCTAAGCACGCTCTTCAGCGAGGATTCCCAAGAGTATTCAGCTGTGCTGAATCCGCGGCTCCTTCCAAGTTCCCGAGCATGCCTTCTGCTCTCTTTTGGAGGGCCTAAAAGGGCAATGGGAAGAAGCGAACCACTGTTGTCTTTTGGATGGACGACTAGAAGGGATCAAGAAGATTGTAGCAGACGTGAAAGCGTCGATTCGAGCGCGTCTCTGAGTGTATCAAGGATTCATTCATTGCGGCAACGATGCACTACGTTGGAAATGGATCCCGAAAGAAGGCATTTTTGGGTTCGAAGAACGGACATGGGCACCGTGATGCTCAGCGGACTGAACAGGCATATCTAGAGATCGTGGACGATGCGGGCACCGATGGGTCGTCGGCGTATCATAATCACTCAGGTGCAAGCACAGTGTGCACTTTTGAAAATGCGTACGAGGTACTGCATGTTGAAATAAGAAACAGACTGTAGAGGGATGACTGCAATAAACAGATCAGACGCCGAAGATGGTGATGCATCTTTCCGCTCTGACGATGACATTTTGAATCGTACGAGGATGAAACTGATGATTTCGAAAAGAGGGATGGAAAATTTAAGCGTAATGTGCGATCTCCAAAAAAGTGAGTTGCAAAGCTCATAGACTGCAGCCAGTGCTTGCAGCTAGGCTGAATGCAACCCGATGTCGTACTGAGGTTGATGCACTGATAAGTCATATGGAAGTTCAGGATAACAGAGCTAATTTGGTTGAATTTAATTTCAACGGTTTATTAGCGGTTGCCAGCATACCTATCATTTCTGAAAATCGACATTAATGCAAACACACTTGTGCGCACGAGGCATTTGGTGGCGGAGGAGGGAACTCCACCTTCTATCTCTTCAAAGAAAAATGATTCAAATACGCATTCGCTTGGCAGCTGCTACATACATTATTGTGAAAAAAAAACACTGTGTTTCTTCCTGTTCCTGTGTCTTCAATCTCACTTTCTGCTCTGCATTGCATTCCCCAACTGTTATATTTCATGCCGGCACGATCCATTAAAGTTCAAATGATATGAGGGTTTCAACTATTTTTGATGACGACCTTTGACATATTGTTGTCTTCTTACACGCATTTTGTTTGCGACCGCAAACCTGTACTTTTTCAGTTGTTAGTCGTCTACACGTGAAAATGGGCGGTGGCTGTCTAGTTGATCAGGAGATACAGCAGGTATCCGGGATTTCGCGGGGCGCAAAATGAGTATAAACATTCCATCACAGCGACCTCAGCCCATCGACAATTGCATCCATCTCATTTTTGGTGAAGAAAATATTAATTTCATTGTGGAGCTTATGTCGATGATCTTTTCAATATTTTAGTTCAATGACTGCACTATTCTGATAGCTTTTGCCCCTTCTATTCATTAGTAAAGTAATTCCTCTTCTCCTGTTCACTTATATCAAGAAAAACCCAAAGTACGAAAAGTAGACTACTAGTATCGTACTTTCTGAGTCAAAATACCAGCTACAATATTACACCAAATCCGAACTGCAGATATATTACAGTTACAACACACTAGGCACTTGCAAAAGTGGTATAAGCACAGTATTATACGGTTATCGAAGAGGAAGTATAGGTGCAGTATTGTAACAAAAATTTTGGTACAAAGGCACTATTACACTCCCACTTTCCAACAAATCTCGCCTCTACACGTTCAACTACCCTCTCTCATTTATCATGAGCCTTCTCACATTGAATAATTTACAGAAAAAGGAGAACACTGAAAGACACTTTAAAAATTGACGACTAGACTCGTAGACGAAAGCCTTTCTGATTCCTCTCTCAATAGCAATTTTAATGACAACTGCTACATTACATCCAAAATCATGAAATCCCAATTCCAAGCAACGTTTCTAAATGGACATGCCGTCTCCTATCCAGTTAAGTTTCTTTCTACATTGAAGTGCACGACTATGAGGTCTGTACGTCGAAAAGTGGATTTCCCGTCCAAAATTAGAGGCAATTTTGCGAGAGAAAATACTTTGCTCTTGACCGCAACGGAATCTGGAAGCTTCACTACGTAGGGAACACGATGACTTCCACAAATTTCCTCCTAATAGCAGGAACGGATCCCTAACTGGAAGCTAAGAACAAATGTACCTCTTGTAATACCATTTGGAGAAAATTGAAGAATACGAAAAACTAACGTTCACAGACGGCATCGACTGGTCGTTTCCGATGGGAGGAGGTGAAATCATTCCGTTAGACGCATTCGCGTATTTCTTGAGTGCTTGTTCAAGCCACTCAATCAGCCTGAGAAGCATCTCAGTTGCATCCTGTGAATGGTTACCGATTAGAAGACTTGGGACAGGGAAGGAAGATGGGGGAGCGAACATCTGAAAACCTTTTGCCGAGAACCATCGACCATTGCATTCTCAATCCAAAAATTGCAAGCAAAAGTCGGTGACAATTGTAAAATGCGCTCCCTGGACAAGTATTCATAATCCAGCGAGAGGGGAGGAGGATAGGAGGGGAAGGGAGTGTCCCAATAGGAAATTTTTTGGGCTTTCAACGAATGAAAATACATATTCGGCGAAAAGTGCCTTGAAGCAATAAATCTACTCTATTCTTTCATTAAAGGAAATCCACTGTGCGAGACCTAGCTCGGACATTCGCACCAATAACGTAATTGCAAGTTGCTTCACATACCCGGCTACAGATCATTTATTTAACACACTGCAGAAGGTTATGCTAACGAGTTGTCAACAACCTGAAATTCATGTCGCAGACGCAAAGACGCAAGGGCATAGAAAAGTGAAATGCTCAGGCGCTACTCTTTCCCCTAAGTGAACATCCAACGAATCACCGGTAATAAGCAAAAACCTCCGCCAGGTTATATATACACCACCACGTTTGGCCCGTCGCAACCTGCATATTTTCCACCTTCTTTGCAGGGATTATCTTACAGAAAGCTTAGGCACAAGCTAGGAATATTGAGAATTCTAGAGATTCATTAAAGAAAACAGTTAAAAGGCCCTATGCTAATCTCAGCTAAAAATCGCCAAACCGCCCGTTACTGCCACAGTTCAGACTGATACGCTGCTTTCATCAGGTACCTACAATATGTTAATTATGCATGGAATTTTTCGAAACGCAATATGTCATGCAAATCGTTTCCAAACAACTGACTTAGACTGTGCTTTAAATAAGACCGCTGATCTTTGCCGACTTCACAATATGCAAATTTGATGCTTCCAATTCTTGGCAGCTTGCCAACTTCCAATTTTGACACTTTGCCTTGTGGCTAGTATTTCCAAAATCCTTTCTCCATATAAACGTGGTGTTCTCTCTACAGCACAATTAAGGACCAAAATACCTGGAGTACAACCAAGAAAACAATTCGACTCTATCGATGCCAAATTTGAGAAGCTCATAGCTGCTTATTTCCTACATTTATTATTAGCTTAGCAAGCTTGTACCTCATGCTGAGTGACAGCCTTGTCGTGGCGTGGGTGCTTAAGCTGTCTAACTAGGCGGTGTTGCCCATCTCTCGCCAGAGATGTCAGACTGGGTCTAAGACTCACAAAAGTGGCATTCGCTGGATCCCTTGGTCTAGGTGATCCAAATAGCGGAAGGGACAAGTGATGGTCCGCCTAGCCAGCGAATGACGTGTCATCCTTATGCTACAATCGCACCAAGAATCGTGCGAAATGTCGTCGCAGAGCTGTTTACTGACGCAAGCACAGCACGCTGATTACCAAGTTCTAAGGTACCTTAGGTAAAGTAAGCAAGCTTGTAGGAAGCAGTGAATGCTTACTAAAAAATATCGCTGTAAGCTTATCGTTGCCGAATGCCACTATCAATGAAAACTCATGGGATGCACCACTTGTTCCCTCTCAACTTGACAAATAAGACTGCAAGAAAAGGTGAATTAGGGCAGAAATGTCAAAAAAAGTGAGTCCATGTTTCTCCAATCAGCACGAGGAACATCCCATTCAGCTCTCTCTGGCAACATTCGTACAGTCCTAACTGATATATCGCGTCCGCTCTAACTATCAAGTGAATGGAGGATTCAAACGCTTTCTAGGAATAAACAACACAGCCAGATCTTTTCATGAATAAAACTGGATTAAGTAGGGTTCGGTAACCAATCCCCACCAAAATCTCCGTGTTCATCTTTCATACGCTCACTTCAAATCTCATTAACCAAATTTAAGATTAGTTTATGAAAAGCTGCACCACATAGCCACATGCGTGAGGAATAGCCACCTAACAGAAAAAAGTGGCCGAAGGTCCCACCATGCACCTAATACTTCCCGTTTCAACAAAGACTGATGATTAACTAAGCGGCAAAGACGACAAAAACTCGAGGAACCTGTTGAACGCCAATGCTAGGGACGGCTTTGTTCAGCGTCGAATTCAACTCACTGATTGTCGACAGCACGTCCGAAGGATCGACGTAACCACGACCTGATGCAAGAAGTGATGCGAATAGTCGTCGTAGAGTTATTAACAGAGTTTGGGGCGTCACGCTCGGCTGTAAGATAAACCTTCTTTAGCAAAAAAAAAAATCAACCCATATAAAAAGCCTTAACGCATGTGAAGTGTAATAATCTCATTTGCGAGCAAAAAGAATAGACGAATACATCCGAATGACTGCTGCCGAGGTAACAACAAAGGATCCGAAGTGTCGGCTATCGAAACACTGAAGGATATCAGAAAGAATCAACGGATGAGGTAATGAACTGGCGAGTCTTTGCGATAGCCGTTTGCCCAAATGAAGTCACTAAAGGCCTAAACGCACAAAAGCAGGAAAAACTGCTTCGACAAAATCTACGATTGCCGGTATCTATTGTCCAAAAAAAGTTGGATGTTCATATGAGCATTGTGAAATGAAAATCTGCATAAGAAGGGTATTCTGAACGTCAGATCTCGAAGAACAAGGCCGATCCACCCTATAGGCATGCTCGGCTCAGTTACTTCAGACTGTGGATCTCAGATCCGATATGGCCTCAACGGAAAGCACATGTCGTCACACCTCTCCTTCCCTCTCCCCCCGATCCTTCAGACCCGTTCCGACAAGCCTTATGAAAAATTTCCATTTTCCACAAGGTTCGACAAAAATTGCTGAACAGAG
Organism: Toxascaris leonina; assembly: GCA_022844705.1. Classification (NCBI taxonomy): domain Eukaryota; kingdom Metazoa; phylum Nematoda; class Chromadorea; order Rhabditida; family Ascarididae; genus Toxascaris; species Toxascaris leonina. Next base: position 6,009 of record JAARMF010005280.1, read on the forward strand.
CCCACAACTACTGAGAGAATCTCAGAAACGGAAATATCACTGAAATAAGAAATGAGTTAAAGCCGATGGAACATATGCATTTAAAACGTGTCGGCACTCGACTTATGTTTGTTTTCAGGTCGGTTATGAGCATCTTCTCTCCAGACGATCCTTTTCAAACCGAGGTTAACAATGCCGCAACTCCAACGAAAAGGTGTTCTGCAGGGAATGTGAAGAAAGATACTAAGTGCTTATCAATAAAGAAGCAGAGATACAGAATCACGTAACCTGTACCTTCCCTTTTCCTCGAGGCACATATGAAACAAGCTCTCACCTCCGCCGAGGACGACGGTTCGCTAGTCCACGGATTAGATCCTCGTGCTGGGAGATTTACGGTATCCACATCCATCAACAATTGACGGAATTGTGCAATATGGAACAAAGTCTGCAAGTGTCTCAATGCCGTTTTGATGTCCATGTTAATATTAAGCTGTGAGCAATAATTCCGCCCGATGAGCGAACGGAAGAGCAGGAAAAGAGAAAGGATGCTGAATTTAACGGCGGATCGAATCGAGTGGCATGCGACGCCCAAATATTATCCCACAAAATTATGCCACTTTAGTCTTCGCTGGATTTCCATAGAGTGCTCTTAAGGAACCCATGATCGCATATTTCCAAATACGTTGGAACAATGAAACTTTAGTACACTTAGCTATGATTTCTTTCTTGCCGTACACTTTTCGTCAACCTTAATATACTTTTGACACATTCAGGATATGCAAAAATAACCCCGCCATATACGAACATGAACAAACCATATGGCATTCCAGATATTTTTTGAGCACCTTATTTGTCTCCTTGTGTTGTTTAGCGAAAGACGGGACTGGAAGAGAGTGAGATTAGGTTTTCAAATGGCCACACCTATAAAAGTAGTGCACAATGTGAGGAAATCTATTTTAAGAATCCTCCCCTTGATCGCTCTCGAAAGAACCTACAGGCAATCGGAATTCAGAAACAACTGCCTCCACATCACTGCAAGAAACAAACTCTACTCAGGTAAATTCCTGCATGTTAGGACAAACCATTTCTAAAACTAGCATATGTATGTGCACATGGTCGTTAAATAACGAAGTCCTGCGACAGATGAGAAAGCCGAGGTGGGGTATTGTAATGCTGATGCGAGGCTTGGAAGCAGCGATACCTGCGGTGGTCATTTACGTGCTAGGTGGCACGTACACATGACAGTGAAGCGAATATGCCCTATAGCACTAAAAAGCACCGTACAGAAGGCTCGACGTGATGCACCGGAACTATGCACCTCCTTCCTCTCTGTTCTTCTTGAGCATTCTTTTCGGCCGTCTATGTGCTGCTCTAAAATTCTAACTAGATGATCTCTACCATCCTAAAAGAGGTGGTAGCAGTGCAATTTGCTATCAGGAGGCACATGAAATTTGTTTTCGAGCATGGTTAAACGCTGATAAAAAACAACCTGTGAAATCACATTGAACCAACAACTGTTGCCCATATTCTTTAGGCCTACTGGTGTTAGACCAGATCGACTTCTCTCATGTGGATCCTCTGGATCACATTGTGCAATCGGCGAGAATCCCGGAATATTTTGATTCTCCTTTAAAGACTCCTCGATTGCTCTAAATAGACGGACACTATTAAAGACAGATTTGCAGCTAGTATACTGCGCTTCCTCCAGTCACTCTCTATTCACTCCCCTTGAAAACACAATAAAGAAACAATGTCTTCTATCAGCATTAAATAGAGAATTGAAATGCGATGCCGTTCGAAAGGAGCAAAGAAAAATCATCCACGAAGACTTTCATTTTCTATGACAGGCTCTCTATATAGCGGTGTCCAATATCCACCTCATGTGGCACAACTTCACAGGTCCAAACTCAGTGACAACTACGAACCATTAATGGCTAGAGTTGATGTCCACAAAGTGATGTAATAAGAGTTGAAATCTGGAAACTTCAGGCAGTGCACCAAAATGAAATATTGCTAGCATCAGGTGGGAAATCATTTTTCTTACGGAGGTGACTACGGCTATTTGGTTCGACAGATTTTGTGCGGCAGATATTTTCTGAACGGAATTCATGAAATACGGTCAGTTCAGTGAGAGATCAATTTTAATGGGCCAAAAAACGCTCCAGCTAAAAGGTTCCCTAGACATCGGGAAATTTCCTCAATAGCTCCCCTCCCCGCTTCCCCATTTGCCAACTTTAAAGTCGATGTGGTAGGTTTTGGAGTTGAAAATGTGAGTAGCTAAACAAGCGAAACGTCTGGCAAAGAATCATGGAAATGTAAGAGATGAAAAGCAACCAACTTAATCATATCTTGCTCTTCTTTATTCTCGATACTAGTTGCCGGGAAAGTGTTGTATTTATTCGACGTCCTTTGGTCACTGGTTGATAATTCGACCACATCGACAGGACGTTCGGTGAGTGTTGCACGTGAGTAGCGTGCTGATAGAGAGCACTTTTCCGAAACCCGAAATTATTGCAATGTAGTGTCTGCCATGAAAGACAGATGAGTGCACCAGTTGAGGGTTAAAGCACACCAACATGTAGACATAAAAAGATATTGATCGAATGCATAGCGATGCCACACCGATCCGAACATGACGGAAACAAATTTATTTACTTAAATGAAACCAAAATTGAGCACATTTAGATGCGCCCATTCCCGAACATTTTCAATTTTTGATGCTATTGTAGACTTCCACCGAAATTTTTGCTTCCCTCGTCGTTCCCTATCGAATGGCTAGAAGTACGCCCCCTCCCCCTCCCCCAAGAGGGGGACGTACTTTCAAGAACAACTGGAAACTGGGATGGATTTTTCCAACAATGACCCTCAAGTTACGTTCTTTTTTCAACAATCATTTTCACTCATTGATACTTCGAATTTTCTTTCTTTTGTTCATCAACACGAATTTTGAAAAATCTTTACTTCAAAGTTCGGCTGCAAAATTTTTCCAAACTTTGGTAACTATACTTTTACAGAACACAAGTTATGGGTTGCACACTTTGTCAAGCCGTTGAACAATGGCCAATATACCACCTCACTGAAAGAGTAAACGTTAGAGAAAATGGCCGCAGAAGTGCAATGATTCTAAACCTCGTTGAAGCGTACTTGTTTGCCCCGTCTTGTTTCCGCTTGTAGTCGATCCAGATATGCAATCACAACATCGTTCATCACACTTTCCGACTGCGCTGCACTTGTCGTCAACGGGGAATGACTCTAAACAATTATGCTTCTCATATCATATCACTTCGAATTTATATATACAATCACATCCAGTCAGCGACTCGCATATGTGTGCATATCTACGTTCGTAAATCCACGTACATATACAGCCAAATAAAAATCTCCGGAAAACACAAGCGCCGGAATCTTCAGATATTTTGAGAAAGACCGGAAGTTTCGCCTTTCTTGACTAAGTTACAACGACCTTGAACTTTTGGAAGCCTCAGAAGATGTGACACTGCATTGTATTTTTAATGTACGACCACTTATGCTTCAATGCTCCCACTGGTATATTTATTACAAGCCTGCCCATCGGTCACTTCCATTGCCCATTTATAAATTGCTTGTATCCACTGCTCGATCAAAACCGTGTAAGTGGTTTTGCTTTTTATTTTTCATTTTAACATGGAATCTGATTCAATGAATGGTGTTATTTTCTATGCGCTTTCATTTCTATCTCCGCATATTTCATTCTTCACTACTTTGCTGTTACAACTCTCCGCATAGCGACCTCCATTTAGCACTCCAATTTTACAGCAATGTAAACAATTACGTGCAACAAGCCTCGAAAGCACTTTTGTTGTCAAAAGAATTATCCTTCTTGCTAATTCGCCCAACTCAAGTCCTCCTCGAACTCCCGATCACCGATAGTAGTTTCACTCTCGACTAACAGTGACCAGTACTGATGTTATTTTAACAGCGTCGAACTTTTCCTTTTTTTTCGTTGAATTAGGCTACGTGAAAACAGAACGGAAATAGAGCGAGTAAGGTAAGTGGCATGTAACAGAGGTCATAACGTCAAAACAGTAACTCGGTACCTCCCGATTTCAGCTCACTTCTAATTTTGGGTCTTTAACGTTTCTTCTGCTGCCTCGTAATGTCTTTACTACCACCTTTCTATAGCAGCAATATCTTACTTCACAAACAATGAAATAAAAGGCGTTCAAGGAGACTAGATAACACTCAACTCGAACCATGCTTCCCCTGTGCCCATCATCTCCTCTAACAGTACAAGCGACACATCGATGTGGAGAGCTTCCAGAAGGCAAGGCCCCAAAAACCGAGATATCTTTTCTGTCATTTCTTAAACGTTCTCTAGGCTGATAGAGGCTCACAACATTTCGATATCTGGAACGACCCAACGCTTGAAGCCTCCCTACGGCATAGTATTCTGGTAATTTCAAGAAGTTCCAGGGTTCGAAACGTTATTAGAATTCTCCAGAAGATCCCCTAAACGAAATCTCCACCCTTTCCGACCCACTGTACAATATACAACATCGTTAGCCTATTCTCTTCTAAATGGCTGTGCGACTAAAAAACTTCGATGACGATTATAAGTTTCCCCGGAAGTGGCACCAAGCGGTAGGCGTTCAGATTTCTAAAACGGCACACCATGGCATATGCCACCAACAACATGTTCCGTACAACTCATATTCAAATCACTGCGGTCGCCGGAAGTCAGTCCACTCGACAACACAGCATTTCCTGCGCGATAAAGCATTCATAAGCCAAGATTTAGAGGTGTGTTGTATCGCCCACCTTAATGACTTGCATAAGCACACGTTCATTAACACCAACTCCAAGCCAATCTTTGACACGATTGAAGAAAGCCGTCTCTTCAGCGGTCATTGGTCCTACCTGAAATAAGCAAACGCAATATTTTTCCATTTTGCACAACAATCAAACCACTTATAAACATTCACAATGACTGTAATGTTGCTTAACTAACCATCAGTAATAGCATAAACGTAAGTGCTAGATTTGCCTCTGTCATAGACGTTATGACAAAGTCATGTTGCTCGTGTTTGTTCTCGCTCTATTTATCTCCAGTGATTCGGTAACCACTGTAAACAAAATCATTGTTTCGTTCTTCTTAATTATTATCATTAACCATTAATCTAAGTTTTATTATTAATCAACAATAAAACGATATCATTAATCATTAGTCTGTCGCTTTACCCCTTCTCCCGAGGTTGGGTAATTTCCACCGAAACGTAAGACACCTATTAATTCGTCACTTAACAACAACAATCGAAACAACCTAAAATTTGGTTGCATTGATAGGATATAACGCTGCGCGAGCCAAGCATCATCAAGAAGATTCAAAACCCATACTTTTGACGAATATAATATGTACCACAGGATCAAGTTCTGTGCCATCTTTTGTTTTGATCCGCAATTTTGAATGGATTATTAACATTTATGAAACGTTTACATTGACAGCTTTGCTTTGAAGTCAATATGGTGGACGAGGAAGAGAGAGAGGGAGGGTAATGGATAGGGAATTTATGGTGAAATCTTTATGCTAACGGTACGATTAGGTGAAATGTGAATGCATTCTCTTGCAACAATATAATTCATTCGTAAAATCAAAGCGCATTTCGCAGTTGGCCACTCGGCGACCGCTTTCTCATTTGCTGCATCTGCATTCAAAGGATTCTACGAAATGCTTACCTCATCATATCCATTAAAGCTCTAAACTCTGAATTTTATTCCCGAATATATTATATATAGAAAAAAAAAACGTGCATTGTTGAGAGTTGCGGCTGCTTTTTCGGGTCCTTCGCCTTCAATTGGCCCACGACCCTTGCCGCTCGGCACAGATAACACCGTCATTAGATAGCTTCCACGTGGAACTGAAGCTCAACCCAAGTCTGGAATAAAAGCAAAGCATGTATGCAAAATTTGCACTGAAAGCAACTCACCGTGATGACTGCAGCAAAGAAGCGCAGAAAGTAGGCAAAGAACAGAAATCATAGCCAAGTGGAGCATAATAGTCCAACAAGAAAACGCATATGAAAATAGTCGAAATTTTCATGTACGACACTACGACAAATGCGTTTAGCGTCACGATATTATGTAATGCATGGTGGACGTCAACTGGTTCCATATATAGGTAAGGACTATTCTGCATTTGCATGACTTCTGCACGTCGCCTTCGTGGCATTCCAATAT
>JAARMF010005281.1:0-12199 GCA_022844705.1 Toxascaris leonina
CGAAGAATCCAACGAAAAAACATACCAAAGAATCCATTCTTCGGTAGGAAAATGTTTTCGGCACGAATGCAAAGCTCGTAGCGCGGCGCCGCTTGCATTCCGTCTGACATCATCACCGTCAAAACGTTACGTAAGTACTCAATGCGAACGCGCACAGGGAACGGCTTATTGCGGAAGTCTTTTTGACACCCTTAAAATACAAATGCTTGACATAAAAATTGTAGGAAATGCTGTCTCATCGAAATACATCTACAGAAATGGACAAACACTTGGCACAAGTTGTAAAGCTGCGAAATTGTTGGAAACGGCATCCCTCATTTCGGCATCAGTTTGCCATCTCAACTTTTGTATTGTGGAATGACGTTTATGAGAGTGAAAAAAGCAACTTCCGGAATCAAAAAACATCAGGAAGAGCGAAAGAGAATCAGATTAGTAAACGAGAGAAAAAATGAGAAGACAACAAAAAAAGCAACCGGAAAGCATTTGTTGAGAACCATCGGTTTGATGATCGTACTGGCGAGTTCCATCGTTGATCATCAACGCAACAAACGGGTTGTTCTTTTGACCATCGTTGTCGAATGAATCGAAAAACAAACCCATTCCAGTCCAAAAATCGTTCGATCCAAACACCTGTATGTGTCCAACTCTTTATTGTGGTATATCTCCGAACAAAGTGGCAACAATTTCAGCGTGACAGAAACACTTTCATGGATTGCCTCTGTTGTCCCCTTCGGGCGAAATTCACCAACTGATCATCAATGGTACATACAGGAATTTCCACGGAAGAACCCCGAGTAAATTTTTCTAACAATGAAAAACAAATTCCCTAAAATTGTATCAAATAGCGCCTCATAAGATACCGTATCTGGCTGTCATTTTCAAGTCGCCTTTCCGACTAAAACTTCCGACAACTAAAAGAGTGACGCAATATACACATTATCAATTCCAACAGTGTAAAACAGACAGTGAATTTTTTGCCGAGAACACTTCTTATAATTCACTTCCGCACAGCCGGAAGTATCCCTAACAATGCACTTTGCTACAGTACCTGTACCAATTCAAACAATCAAATCCATCAAAACGCATACCGGTCCAATAGTGCCCTGCTGGGCTGTATACCAAACAGCGAGACCGTCCGCACCAATACGTCCCTGCCCAGTGATTTTAAACGCGACTTCGATCTCGAAATTTTCTGACTCGGTCATCGGTCGTTTATTCCAAGCAATACCTTCAAAACGCTTTTTCTTACCTTCCGAATGAATTCTCTTATCTATATTTTTCCGATATTCGATCTAAAACTTAGCTGAAAATGCATCAACCCTTCCCATTTCCAATTTCAAGGTTTCGACGTCCTCCTTCAGTTATGCTTCGTTTTACTCCCATCATACAGCCCTCCCCATCGCACTGTACGTAAAGATGCGAAGATAAACATTACTTATTGCCGTGGCAATACTGGCGCCTACCACTTTAAGCTCTACTCTTTTTTTTTGGTTTTTTGATAAATCTGAGACATTCGCACTACTCACGGTAACTCCGACTACATTTCACTTCTTTCACTGACCTTCCAGCTTAACACACACAGTGATAGGGCACTGAAAAAATACTCAATTGCTATCACTTCAACAACAAATTGCTAGAAAGATTAGAACATTGTAAATGCAACCTCTACGACTCCTCATCGAAGGTGCAAGTCGAAGTTGTTCACCAGAGGCGATTGCGTCACCAGTCACCATCCAAAACGGAATCGAACCATCACGTTGTGCGAGATTCGGTGCGCGAAAGCTGTGTTTATATTCAAATCGTCTATGAATAATACCTTGCGCTTGGCATTGTGCTAATGCCCAAAATGAGATAATGAACACCGAATACCTCAGCATTGCTACCTGTAAACTTTTGTGTCTAAATCTCTTCAACGATTCGAAAATCTCGTATGCGATACAACGACGAATTTTCACTACGCACATGAATATGATCATAAATTCCAACACAATGGCTAACAGAGGGTAATGTACCTAAAAGAAAAGAGATCGCTCGTTAGCATTAATGACGTATGTTGTATGCGTCACTGTGAAGCACAGCTCGAAACAAAGAAACTGCTAAGAATCGAGACAACGAAGCACGACAACATGTCTAACATCAAGTTGCAAATCGTTCACCACAAACTTCGCAGCGCAAGGAACATCAACAAATCCTAGATGTGATAGTGCATGGTTGTCTCGACTTGAGAGCACCTCAGAATCCCAGTGTTGGCATCGAGGTCAACGGTTACCAAAAAGTAGGGTCACCTCTGTAATGACGGACGAATAGAGAATTTTTGAGAACGGTATGCAGTGTTACCATCGAGATCTCCGACACAGGCCATCAAGACTGTAGCGACCGAATGTATATGGACTAGTAAACAAACAGCGAAAACTGGGTTGGGGACATGAATTTGGCGAAAAGTTTGGGGTAGTGGCAATAACAAAGGCGAGACGTGCAATAACAGTAAAAGTCGCAGGTGGCATTCCTCTAGCATTTACTGCTTAAATTGTTAGCGCAACTATGCAGCTCTAAAATCATCATCATCACGCACGTTTTTCGTTCCTAAATATGTGATACGCGACATATGCGCCAATCCTCACAACATACATCACGTTCCGAATGATTGAACAATTCCTATGTCTCATTCACCTAATGCCTATTCATAATTGCAAGTTTTAACGCTACATACTGCGAGTCTGTACCCGACTACAGACAACAACGACAACTGCAAGCCATTCAACAATCGCAAACACGAATTGGCGCAAATGCGAAAATGCGCACTGCTGACTGCTATGAATTCGCAGTTCGAGCGTGCGTGTTGCGCAGCGAGTCGGTGACAGCCTGCCTGCACGCACGCACACCTGCGCAAATTTCGCTCTAATTTATAGCGATGCGTTCACATTTGCACTACTGCAACAATAAAACCATTTTCCAAACATGATGCGAGTCTGTCAATAGTGGCAAATATCGATATCCTCATGTATTACCTTCGAAGCTTTTTTTGCATCGATGATGAATGCTAAAATTCCGCATCGCTCTCATAAGGCAAATACTGCCAGCCACCTTCATTATGAGACGTATTAATGGCAGCGTTATGAGATATATTGTCAGTTTATCCTTTCAGTGGAAATGAGTATTAATTGTTTATTAGTGAACCTCTTCGCAAAATCAATCAATATTCTGCAGGACTCGAAACGACTCATCGATGTTGCAGCAATTCGAACACTTAACTTCAGACATAAAATTGGACAAATGTTGTTCCCAAAATTCGATTATGTATAATCGACAGGCGATTAGCTGAAACTGCTTTCGAACTGCACCAACGTGAGTCATTTGAGATTTCGAGTCCAGTAGCCGTCGTGTTTCTCAGTAGCAGAAGATAGAAACATCCTGATGAAAGATGGATATTCCTAAAAAATGCATCGGAAAGATATGAACACCTTCGAGGACTGCAGGCGCACGAAGAAAAAAAAATAAAGCAAGCAGACAGCGTTCATCCATCATTTACTTCATCCCTTCTCCGTTATGCATAACTCATCGCAAAAAGAAGACGAACAAACACAAAGATGAGGCGAGTACGTTCCTTCATCTTCCCCATAGCTATTCACCTTGGGAAATGTGATCAGAAATGATGACCAATGATCAAAGCTTTCTTGTGACAAATGACCATAGAAGTGATGACCATCTTCTCCAAAAGGACCATAGTCATTTACAATCAATCAAGAAATATTTCATGTGGAAATAAGCACGAACAATGGATCCATCTCATACCGCTCGAAGCGTTGAATTTGAGCACATATACACATACAACGAACAACAACTAGTTCATCGTGCATTTACCTATAAACTACACGTGGCACACCGCCCAGGTGTTCAAAATAAGGTTTCCGCTTGTCAACAAATTATACACTAACAAAATGTGCTGCACTTCGCATGCACATAAACATCGTTGTTGCTAGAGCACCTTCATTTATCTGTTTCTGCACTGCCCGTCACCGCAGCTATTCTTTTCTTCTCGGCCGCTTGTCGTCGTGCCAACTTTTCTGCCTAAAAGCTCAAGTCTAGCAGCATTTAAGAGGATACCGTAGCTGAGGCGTCTGAATTGGTGTAACCAGAGTCGAGTTACGGTTTCTTTCTTATGCATCACTCCAAAGTGCAAAAATGCAAAAAATGGTCACAGTTAGCTTTGTAGCTACCTAGAATTGCCGACGCAACACCAAACTCTTCAGAGGTGTTGAAATAAAAAACGCGAAGTGTATTTTATGCAATACGGAACAAGCACTAAAATAACTTGCGGATTCAGTTGAGGCACCCTTCTATGTACTTATATTCGGATAAATGAGTAGGTCCAAGGCCCTCCTCTTAAGCAAGACAGAGGTGAAGCGACTTGCCAATATATGACGGACAGAAGACGAACCCAAGCCCTTACCTTTCCACGACTTTATAAATTCTTCTCCTCGGTGAAAGTGGAAGCGATATGAAGAGATATTAATTTGTGTAATTTTCACCTTCATATCTGCTCATGCAACCAAACAACGACGCTGATAACAAAGCACTGATATGATATTCTCCACGCTTAGCTCTTGTGTTAGCAAATTCTCAAGTGAAGTGAGCATACACTCAAAACCTTATTAATTGAGGCCTGAGCATATACGACCGGCTCATACTGCTTGGAAGCAAATTACTTATAATCGCTTGAACACGTCACAGCAACAACCATCCTCCTCTTGCATCTCCTCTTTCCTCGACGTAAAAAAAAAACAAACGAAAAGGACCTTTTTCTCTTCAGCTTCTTTCTGCGCCAGCATAACCTCAAATCGCGGATCTTTCGGGTCGATCCAGTATCCAAAGTATTCCTGAATTTCGCGGATCCGCCGCTCCAATTTCTGCTCTTTTTCGCTTTTCTCTTTCTCCGCCTTCACATTTGAAGCTTCAAACTTCGCTAAAACATCTGCGTAGTTGGCTTCATTCTTCGCCAATTTTTGTAGTCTGAAATTATATGATATTTTAACCGCACAACGCATATGGCGAGTCGTGCCAAGCAAAGAAATTTTGAAGTTTGGGCATTCCACATAAGTTAGGCGACTTAAGCAGATCACCGCAACCAATCGGCACTTTATGCAAATTATCACTTACAAATAACTTTTCGAGCTGTTGTGTCTGCGTTAAATCAATGCATTATGTCAATTCATGAAGTGAGGCATAAAGAGTAGAAATCTTAAGGAAAACGAAAGCAGTTTTGATGTCATGTACTGAATAGTTCGCTTAACGGATGGTTTTCCAAAAAATTGAAGGATCTGCGAGGTGTTTTGGAGCAGTGAAATGCGCTTATTCATAAGCAGTTATAAGACTACGTCAGAGATGTGAAAGACAAAAGAAGACCGTGCTAAGACCGCAGCTTTGGCTTTCTCATCGGCTGCTTGCGATGACTTCAGCGCATCGCTATAACGCACATACAATCCGATCGCATTCTCTTCTTCAATCTCCTAAAACTCGACAAGTGAATAGTCATTTCGCGATGCACCGTGTCATATGTACAATTAATATGCGAACAAAACGTCGTATGAAATCTCTGATGTGAATGCCAATTGTTTCGTTCAACAACGTTACTCAGTATGATGCGGCAACAAAGCGGTCAATCAAATCTCGTACCACTTAGCGGGACAGCGATGATTATAATTCGCTACTGATATGCAAATTTTAGGACTTTAAAAAAGAAGTACCAAACGCAATCTGAGGTCATTCGGCGCATTTTCGAAAGGATCTTCATTAAGATTCACAAATCGCTCCTCCCAGTCGGCCTTAGAGGCACAAGAAATGTGGGCGTAAAAAAGTTGCGATCCTGAGAAATCGTTTTTTTTCATTGTAGTACCAACGGTATGTTTCAATGCCTTCCCAAGCTTTCTTTGCTATGCAATCAGAAAATGCTCTTCATAAATTACGTTAACGAACGAACCTCGCAAAACCCAAGCAATCACCGGCATTCACTTTCAAATCGAACATATCTTATCAGCACTTAGCGGCCAAAAATCGTTTTTTAAACTCCACATATACCTCATTCTGCTATCAAAAACCAAGATATCACACTTTGTTTCTTTACAACTAGCCGTTGGTTTCATTCAATTCTTCATTCTCTTCCGCAAGTCTGTCTTTGCTAGATGCGCAAAAGTGAATCATAGATATAGTGGTGATGGTCTCTGTACATCGATTCGATGGGAAACCACCGAAGCTAGAATTGCCAAATGTAACGACGAAAATTTTCACCGAAAGCTGACCCTTCTGCAACAACTTTCTGGGTGACTCAACGACCTCACAAAGACATGGAGGCGATCAGATTTGTCTAAAAATTTGTAAACGTTTTATTAGGGGTCGAGGAGTCGGTTAATGATACCACAAAAAATAATGATGCCCATTCTCTTTCCTAATACTAAAGAAGATTTCATTCAAAGCGTTGCACCAAACATTCATTAATGCTGTAATATTGCAGACACTGACCAAACCAAGCCATGAAGATATACAACGAATCCTACTAAATGCAGCAATTGACTATATGAGTTTCACATAAATATGTTAAAGAAGAAACGAGCACACCTCCACCGTAGGCCAAAGCTCCGGAAGAGAAACACCACTTGCTAATCCATGACAACCGAATCTTTCCCTCTTCGCCCAACGCTCTTTCTCCCATTCGTAAGATACTGGTGCTATACGACCTTCTGCCAGAGCCAAATGACGTGCACTTAGCCTTTAAAGTTTACAAAGATTTCAAATATGCTATGCAAGTTGTATCTCCTCAGATGAGATCAAGCCAGATCACTTATTCACAAATGGCAAACGAAGTGCTCATTTTCGTTATTATGGCAAGTGCATCGATCTAGGGAATGCGTTCACTTAGAGGTTATATAGCGGATAGGGAAAGCAACGCAGTGGGAATGACATAAGGTGGTAGATGTGACAAGTTGAGTGTATGAAATGATGTGAACAATGCGAATAATATAGCAAATGTAAGAGACAACTTAAGCTTCTCTAGCGAATCATATTAAGCAGCTTTTCGTTCATCGACTGCACCGACTCTTCAGATTGCATTCTTTATTTGAGATGTAGATTATTGCAATATTTAACTAAAAGGTGCAGCACACGGGATATTCTTTGGAAAATGGCATCGCCGTTACAAGTTATTTCCTCAGGGATGAATGATTTTGGTGCTCTTTATCGAAAACTCCCACCGGGAGAGGAAATTTTTAGGAGGGAGCGCTCACACCTCAACCCCTATCCCACTTGTTTCTCCCAATTGGGGCATAACGTAACTAGCAGCGAACAAGCTCCTATAAGCGACGATCATATCAAACCTGTATCAACAGCAGAGACATAATGACAAAACGAACCTATTTGCTTCTCTTATTTTCCCCCTCGTTCGACTCAACATTTGTCAGTTCCTATCCAACTGCAGCTACCTATTTTCCGGCTATTTTTGGTGGGATCAGTGAAAAAAGCGAAAGACCTTGAGATGTTCCTTGTTGGAGCATCTGAAGACGACTCTAAATTCGTCGAAGATTGTTGGCCATCTTGAGATGCAACAAACGCCGACGCTGCACCATCCGTAGAGTAGGTGCAACTCAAGAAGGAAGTCGAATTGGCACACGCATTCAACTTCCGCACTCCGAAGACGGTAACCGGTTGACGTAGCATGCCAATGCTTCTACAAAAAATCTTTCAACCGGAGACAAACCAAGGTTGGCTTCGGCGACCGTTGCTGAAGAAAATTACCGTAGCCAATTTTCGCGGAGGAAATCAGCATTAGTTAGTGCGAATCGAGCTAGTAATTTCTTCATGTTCAATACAACGAGCATAAGCTGTTTTTTTGCTATTTCCAGAAGCTTCCAAACACCACAAATATGGAAACGACGAGTGGGCAAGTTTGAGCTAATTCGTGGAACGAGGTCAAGTTACATCCCTATTAAAGAGCGGAAAAGTGCTGTTTGTATGACCTGGCAGCCAACTAGATGAAGAAATGACCTCACGTCAAAGCTGCCGAGAGCTTAACCATTAGCTGCCCTCAACATAACTTATATTCCCCACCTGTGACCTCAGAAACTTAGCTATTCCCCAAGTTGTGTATGGAGCTGCACTTCATTGCTCTCAAATACCTTCACTCTCCACATGATGGTCTTGGCAAGCGGCCAACTCCTCTTCGCTTAATCGTGATAGGCACCATTTCTAGGCATTCCGCGAAAATTCACTGAAGTATGGAACCGGCGATATATGTTACGTTCCCTTGTTTTGACGCTTGGAGCTAATTTTGATGTTGCATCGTTAAATAGGAAGGAAGAGAATTGTCACAGAAAAGGAAAGCAACAGTTTCTGCAATAGCTGAATCAGCCGCATAATTCATGTGCTACTAGGTCTATGTTACGTTATGAACCATACTTGTCGGTTCTATTCATTGATGTGGTCGTAGGTTTATTCACAGCAATTTCATTTCCTCTTTGGGTTGTATCGGCATCTTGCTTTATACCTCATTAATACTACTATTACTATTACCGACAAGGATCTGGACAAGAAATCGGACGAGAACGAACGGCATGTAACAATATCAGCCTGCGTTTACTGCTTCGCTCTCGCATATACGTTTGCGGTTGTGCTAATGGCAAACGTTGGAGGAACATTTCAATGGCTTGACGTTTTTGCCCTTTTTTATGCTATCGAGTTTCTTAGACTTTAGCAGCATAAGTCGTAGAAACACACCGAAAGGTTAAGCTTTGCTTAATATCTCGATATTTCACATCTTAGGTCACATAATTACCCCAAAAAATCGTATTTGGAGCTGTGCGGTACCCGTATCACTACGCTAGGTCGTATCAGTGGTAGTTGCCGCATTTCTCTCCGTTGTTATTCGTTATGGATAGAACAAATGAGCTCACTCTTTGAAACAGGTATTCCATTATTTGCAAGCCATTGCACCCCTTCCCCCTTCTGCCGACATCTTTCGGACGTGTCTTCTGTGGTCGCGAGCCCTAAACACTCCCCCTCACCCACTTTGAACTGACCCCGGTTTTATTTCTTATTAAAACGAAAGTGAGAAAAAAACGCTTCATCGGCTCTGACCATTTTTCATACCTTCCTTTACGTGTTGTGCCAATTGTTGAATCTTTTTGTCGTTATCCCAAAATCTCACCGTAATTTTACCACCTTTAACTGCGCTGATTAGTGCGCTCATTAATTTCTGATTTTTCTGTTGTGATAGTTTTGCCCGAAACGTTTGAGTTCTCCTCAGAGATCTGCGAGCGTCTTGAAAACGATCAAATAAAGAATCCTAGGACTACATTCCTCGATGTTTTTCTTCAAATATACCTCTCTGCCCCCGTCCACCTCCTCACTTTTCTTTCGGATATATATGTAACGAAACTAATTGGTAATTTAGGCCTCCATAACCTCAACTAGTAAAAGTACTACTAGCAGTAGTGAAAATCCTCATTCGCAGGTAACGAAAAAATATGCAGATGCAATGGATGCTCTGAAATGGTCAAAAGTTTCTTTGGTATTCCGTCCGAGACTATTTTCTCCCTTAAAAAAGTTGCACTCTCTTCGAGGCAATTTCTGCTTCAAATAGAAAAAAAGTAGCTAGTCGAACTTCGTTTCCTTACCATTTACGTGCCCTTTGCACTGTGTTGTGTTCACTAGTCGGCAATTGCGGCTACTTGTAGTTATTTTTATGAGGCATATTTGTCTCATTTCTGTCTATCGACAGTCCCGACTGTCACTCATTTTTTCTCTTCTTTTCAGTTTTTAAGCTCATAATTGCGTACTTTCTTTACGTGGAAAAAATGCTATATTTATTTTATTTTATTTTTTTTGAAGAATGGGCTCCGGCTGGAATATGTACACGTTTTGGAGAGTAAAAAAGGCACGGGACTTGTAAGCAGACGAGTATGGTGAGCGTAGGCAGAACAAAACACACGCGATAGAAGCATAGCACTTAAGATAACCCTAATCAGAGTGATTTCAACGCAGATAGAGATAAAAGGGCAAATAGAACGGAAGCGACCTAGCTTGATGCAGAAGTGGTCATTCCTTTCCTTGTCTCTCCATCCTGTACCGGTNATGGGCTCCGGCTGGAATATGTACACGTTTTGGAGAGTAAAAAAGGCACGGGACTTGTAAGCAGACGAGTATGGTGAGCGTAGGCAGAACAAAACACACGCGATAGAAGCATAGCACTTAAGATAACCCTAATCAGAGTGATTTCAACGCAGATAGAGATAAAAGGGCAAATAGAACGGAAGCGACCTAGCTTGATGCAGAAGTGGTCATTCCTTTCCTTGTCTCTCCATCCTGTACCGGTAGTTCTGCAGAACTCAGTGGCTGTCTGGGTTCAGTAGGGTGGAAGTTGGAGCAGTTGGTTGTGTTGTTGATCTTTGGTTGTGGAGGACATTAAACGGAGAGGCGGCAGAGAGTACAAGAGTGGAAGAAATAGCATGCGATGTCTGTTATTGAGACTGCAGCGTTGTGGACGTTTAGCTTAGTACATGAGTTTTCGCAACCTCAGGGTGATCATAAGAAACCTTCTGGGGATCCCCGTACCCGTCGTTGTAGAATGTCGATTCCCTTGATGCCGATACTTTGGAGGCGAAACATAGAAGTCATATGCTATGTTATGTTATTTTAATTTCATTGTTAATACTGTGAGGTATGTACCTTTCTTTCGTCTTTTTAATTTCCTTTACATTATATGTTATGCATTCACTCCTGAACTCACATAACTAGTTTTTCATTCAAAAAAATATGCTTAGTAACATATGCTGAGTGACACTCCGCCTATCATTTCGGGTTCCGATAATCTCGGACCTTTGTGAAGGTAGTTTAATGATCTGACAAACGTTGCCGCATCGTTGATTGCTTCCTGCATTCTCGTTTCAAATCGAGGATATCTACTATTAATGTTATTCCCAGATACTGTGTGAAGCAGTTCATGAAGTGTTCAAATAGAGACTAGGATGTGCTACGCTGTATAGTTTTTTCTGGCGGCATAAAACCCGTTTCTAGCAGCTTGTTTGGTTATTTTTTTCTTGCAGTCATAAAACAGTGTGTAGAGGAAATGAAGCAAGGTACTATACATGCACGTTTTTCAAGGCCATTAACTTTGCATGGGTTACCTGAGGCGGAAAGTACAGGTATTCCACGTCTTCTGCGGAAAATGCAGATATTTCACGTATCCTCGCTTGTAACCTTCGTAGCAGTTTTTCTACTTTGTCAAGTTCCGACATTGTGTCATAAACACTTAAGAGTTAGTTTCACATCCTCATAACGTCGTGAAGAGAGTGCTAAAATGTTGCGCAATGGCGGTGGCATCCGGCCTCCTCCTTTATATTGATGTCAGTTGATAGCGATGCTTAATGTCCATATTTCCGGCCATTACCAACCTCGATTCACTCGGTTTCTTTCTGCAGTGATATATTATTTTCGCATCGCTTTGCGTGCTGGGAGATACTGACGTGGGATATTTTATTTCCTTTCCGTATCAAGTTGATTTAATGTTTGGCACTTGAATGACTCTGTCGCTTTGTTTGTTTAAGGGGGAAGTGGTGATTGTTGTTTCGAAGAGCAAAGAAGACGAATCGTGCTATTGTACAGAATGCAAATTCGATGTACATGTTGTTGTTGGTTTGATGGCGCAACGAGTTCCTCGGTATAATCGAGTAGTTATTACATGGTGCGGTCATTAAGCATAAAGAAGCGATTCCATAAAATTCGGGCAGATATTTTTATGAGGTGCCTCTGCACTGAGTCAATTATACAAAAGCTTTTTTTGTAGAAAGTTGATTCGGGTTGCACATTGTACATGAGCAGAATTGGATCTACGTAATGAACGGTGCTACACACACTTTCCATAGAAGAACAATTTGTTCAATGTCATCACACTGCACTTTCCCACTTCTACACTAGTGGGAGAAAGTTCAGTTAGTAAAATGAGTCCATGCATACAATTGTTCACAAAGATTTCCATTTTTTTGTATAAGATTTGTAACATATTCATTGTTTGTACTAATATAAGTGGAATTTGGATGATGCTTTATAAACAGAGTGCTCCATTTGAAAGAATATTGTATGATTATGGCATGATCGAACGATTATGTCGAGGTATTGGGATGGAAAAAAAATTCTTGGTTTGGCATCGATTGCT
>JAARMF010005282.1:0-12197 GCA_022844705.1 Toxascaris leonina
GAACGAAATATCGAACCGATCTTCAGTGCCAGGAACTGTCCTTGGCAAGTCGTAAATACTGTGAAAAAAATATTGGAGACCAGATAATGATTTAATTACTCGCGAGTTATGAACTTTGTTTCAAAGAGAGGGCGCTTTATTTCGTATTCCGTTTGAAATAGCTCATTGTATATTTCGATTGAAACATAACTCATGTTGTTTCTCCAAAAACGCTATAAACAAAACGAAAGAGCAAGGGGTTTCAGCGTGGTGAAGCAAACACACAAGTCTTCTAAGTGTTCGTTCTTATGAAGAAGTGCTCCCTTCCGCTTCGGGAAGGTTGTGTAAGGAAGACATATACAGAGAGTACCCTTTATATAAATAGTCAAATCAGTTCCATAGCAGGAGACAGTTTTATTACTGTCACTGTCGAGATAACACAGCATAAAAAACGACATTTATAATACCATATTTCACATCGGCTTCTCATCTCTCGAACAAGTTGAACGAGTTAAACAGCATTGAACCTGCTACAATTCAGTGTTCAAATTTTATCATGCATAAACACTCACAGCTGTTCATTCTTTAAATGAGATGCGGGAGAAGCCACAACGATAATCCATTTCACTTTTGTTTTCAAAGACAACGGTGACGACTTTAACGGAATTCTTCCAGAGGATGTTGATATATGATCCAGCAAAGCGTGTGTCTCCACATGAAGTACTTATTGATCCGTATTTCGATGATCTCGACAAAACGAGTTTGCGAGCCGAGCCTTACAGTGGGAAACCACAATTTAACTCTTGAAAGTGCTGTTTTTGCACTTGTCGATGTTCATGTATGTTGGGTGTACTATTTATGTACCGTATGAATGTGACGTTTCGAACATTCCATAAGAGGGGAGGGAGTGGGAAGGAGCAAAAAGGGTTATAGTAGTGGCTCGAGGAAAGCGATGCTCATATATCTGTGTGTGTTTTTTTAAACTTCAATATCGGCAGGCTTTGGTAGCTGTGGCTCCTGGCCAAAATATTGCTTAGCTGCTGCTGGCTACCAAATTTGAAAGGATTTCTAAATCCTATTGGTAAAAGCGCTGTGGCTTTAGAAATGTCTCTATTAAACGTTTTTCTTGAAATGCCTACCATCGTGAGCTCGTTCTTGGCTTGTCGTGCCTATTTCTTTCCTTTTGGACCAATTTCATTGATGGTTCAGTATGCGTCGCCCGAAGGGAGTTCATCTTCCGCTGCGATTTGTTTCCATCATGAGTCCTTTCAAAATACCTCGTCCTTGATTGCTTATACTACAACAGTCGAACGAATGGGATTCTGAGTACAAAATAATAAAACGAAGATAATACGAACAATTAAAAATACAATGATGACAATATGAATACAATGTAATAAAATAACAAAAATAACTAATAAAACAGTGAAAATAAGAACATCCAAAAATAGGGTAATGACAATATGAATAGAGAGCAATAAAATGGTGCAAGTGGGAACGCTCAAATATGAAATAATGACAGCATGAATATAAGATAATAATATAAAGAAAGTAGCAACAAAACACATAAAATATTGAAATATGAATGCAAAATGACAGAATAAAGAACCAGCACCCCTCCCAAAAAATAATGCGACTACGAATATAAAATAATATAATGAATAAAATGACAACAAACAGAAATGAAATAATGAAAATATGAATATAAAGTTATAAAATAGAGAAAGTAGGAACACCGCAACAAATAATGAAAGTGTGAATATAGAGTAGCAAAACAAAGAAAAGACCAAAAAAGTCAAAGAAAATAATAAAAATACATATATAAAATAAGAAAATAAGAAAATATAAAACTGACAAAACTGAAATATTGAAAACATGAATAAAAACTAACAGAATAGGGAAGATATATACAGACAGGAATGAAATAATGAAAATGTCAATATAATCTGATAAAACAAGCAAGATACGACGAGATACAAATAAAATAATGGAAACATGAATGCAAAATATTACAATAAACAAACAACGTCCCCCAAAAAATAACGGAGGTATGAATATAAAGCAATATAATAAAGAAAATGACAACAAACACAAACAGAACAATGAAAATATGAGTATGAGGTAATGAAATCAAGAAAATACCAACAAAAGTTGCTGTAGTTATGTTTATATTTATACCCGACACCTGAATTATCCAGGCTTTTCTCCCATTTGCACCTCACTCCGTTCTCTTCCTTTCGGCTCATCAGATTTTGCTTACCGGCGTTAAGCTATACGATCTAAAAGCTCGCTTCTCACACCTTAGACGAATGAGCGTGGAGGGGTGAACATTCGGCCATCATGTTCGCAAAGTTCAACAAAGAACATGCAGCGTTTTATTAACCTATCTTTTCCAAATGTCAGGGTTATGACAGAAGGTAATTATCACTTATTACATAATCGATTCGAACAGTAGTGCGTAAAGGAAACGTCAGCTTGATATATCCGCTGATAAGTGCTTCCTGTTACATTTAAATTTCTCGACTGAATAATCTCTGCATTTATGTGATCTAGATCCTCCTCGAAAGGAAGTGATGAGGGATCTAGGTGCCTATGTGAGTTCCGACCTTAGTTGGCATAATCACGATGTTGAATTTTCGCGGCGGGATGCTCCAGTTGCCAACTATATTCTGCGTGCTGTGCAACACTGTTGCGTAGCAGATTATCGGATAGCATTCGCTGCTTACTGTCGCTCCATTTTAGGATACTGTGCTCAAGTTTGTTCCTCGTGTGTCATAAAATAATTGCGAGAGTCTAACAATGATCTACTGAGACACCTTTTAGGGAAGCTTTTCGTGGGCCGTTCCAGCCCAATTGCGAGCAGCGACTTCGCATTCTTCATTTGAAACTTCGGCGGCATCATAGAGCGCAATTCGATTATATTTATGTTTCATGATCGTCAAAGGTTTCTCATTAATTCCGTTCGAGAATGCTTTCTTTTTTATAAAGTTTGCGTTGCGCTCGAGGCTTCACCTCCTGCAAACTTAAAGGAGAAAAACGAATCAAACTGAAGTGCCCAGTTTGCTTGCTTTTCGTGTTGCTTGCACCTGGAATTCCTTACCTTATGATGTAGTTATGGCAAGTAACTCATTGTGCTTTAAGCGACGCTTGGAGCAATGTATCGACAGTGTCTGCTGCCTGCCGGCTATGATTTATTATCGAATGTCCACTTCGCATTCCTACACGTGTCTTATTTATGGTCTCATGCCATTGGCTTCCTTTTCCTTTATGGGTTTTTAAACGCATGTTTATTTACAATGTCTAGGCCTAAGCATATGCCATGGCTCTTGTGCATAGCTATTCTATTGGAAATCCGGTGCCATTCTTCCTTTATTGTTAATAAAGATGGTTATAATTAATCCATCGTCCTACAATGAAAACCTTTGTGGAGCACCAGCTTGTTTGAAAAAATTGAGACAAGAATTACATCGACCGTATTTTCCGACTTACACTAACTTTCGCATTCTTTTGCACTTCATCAATATGAAGGGAAGGTAGCATTTTTTGCTAATGCCACTCCTCACGAGTTCATTCGATTCATAAATGACTGGAGCGCACTTTAGAAGACTCCCTGATGAACCTCGGTGATGGCTTGCATAAGAAAACCACATGCTGAAAATACAGGAAGATATCTTCTGAAGTGAGTAGAGTGCACATGGCTAGATCTTCTTTGGAACTTCCTTCATTTACTTGCACCTCTTGTTCGGTGGGTGGTTGGAATTTTGGATGTTATTGCAGCTGGGAGGTGACCGTCAGCAGAGCCAATTATTGGTGGCCGGATTTATTGAGAATTTGAAATAAATAATTCGCTGCATTCGTCGTCAAGAGGTAGTCTGTGAAGTTTGTTCCCGAGAATTCGAATTTTCCTGAGGCAATCAATGTAGTTTGTGGTATTCACTTTGACAGTTTCAAAAATATTTAAACTGCAAGATCACTCATCTCACCCAAGTCAGTTGGAATAGCTTCTCTAAATCCGTTCATAAGAGTTTAGTTGAGCAGATCGAGCAATTATAGTTTTCATATAACGTCGCTGGAAAACTACTTCTGACCAATGTGGCTGTTACCCAAGAGTGCACAGATAGCTGCCAGTATATTCTCAGTATCAAAGAAATAGGACGAGGATCCAATAGGTAAGTTGTAGAATTACGGTGGCAGTGAGTCATCATTTATGGTGGATGGAAGTTCCCTCGCTTGGTAGGGGAACCATATTCTGTGCGAGAGGCATGAACTCTCAGAATTAAAAATAGTTCCTACATTATTCATACTCATACATGTGCTTTATCGCAACAGATGGTTGTTGATACCGCGTATGCAATGGATCAACTTGGCTATCGAATTGATTTATGTTTCGATGGGCTTCTTCTCGTAATGAAGTGTGCTGGCATGTGGAGGTCAGCAGTGCTTCAGTAGGGCTTTCGTGCAATGAGGTGAGGTGGGGAGAATTGCCGGAGGTTGAGCAAGCAAAATACTGCCTTTAATCGAAATTGGTGATCAAGCACTGTGAAGAACGAAAGTGTCGTTGCAATACTTACGCTGGCTAATGCTCGTATGCACCGTGATCATTCAATCCTTTTATAAAATTATTGATTTAAGAAAATTGGAGAAAAAATATTTATTGTTTCCTTCGTCAATGAATGTATGCTCTCCCATATGTTTACGCATGCGGTAGTCTCAGTCTGCCGGTGGGGCAATGGGATTTGGCGTATTGTCCAAAACACGCCCTATGTTCAACTTAAGCAGCTAATTTGGAGATTGGCCACTCACTTTATGAGTGGAGCGGATTTAAAGGCGGTATCCATTTGATGCATGAAAAGTTCAAGTTGGGCTAATAACAGCTAAACAAGCAAACTTTGCATTTGTATTACACGCCGCATTTAAGAGAAAATATTTATTGTTTCCTTCGCCGATTCGGGATTCGGGTATAAATATAGGGCTATGCGGGAATGGGGCAAGCTTTCCATTTTGCTGAACAGTCATGTCTTGGACTTCTTATGTATTTAAAGTATTTGCTGAACCGATAATCGTAGTCGGTGGAGTGGGAAGAAATACGTCAACCCATCCCACGTGCCTGCTCGTCTGTTGTTTCCCGGTCTGTACTCTTGGATTTCGAAACACCCAGCTTTGTACCAAATTTCTTAAACGATGTCCGAACGCTACTTTCGTTTACTTCAAGCACTGACGCTTTTTTATTTGCTGCAGCTTGGGTTCAATTTATCTACTTCACAGGTTATTTATTAAGTCACTGCTTGCGACACATTGAAATTGGCACCTTGCTGTGCAATGACAGAAATGGTGTCGGTTGTGGTGCGGGCGATAAAATGTCATTCCACCGGCCGTTATTCCACCCGAGCCAGGGCACGCANTCGATCATATGAGCACATCGCCTTTGATACTTCAGTTCAGTGTTTCTCGTAGCAACTACCGTTCGATTATTTGGAATCGGCTTTCCTGTATTCAAAGAGACATTGCTTTTCAATGAATCTGATTGACTGCACCGATGAACCTTCGATATCTTCTAGCATCAGGCGCCTTTGCCATCCAAAAGCAGTGGATCTGTTTGAACACANGGGCGATAAAATGTCATTCCACCGGCCGTTATTCCACCCGAGCCAGGGCACGCAGTCACCGAGGAGATTATGAGAGGCCCAGCTATAGCCACCTGGGCAAACCTTGTAATTAGTATGTACCGATTTCCGCTGTTTATGTCATCCCGGTCGTAATAGTACCTCCGGATGGAGAGCACAGCGACGTGACGGCTTTACTGCAAACAGCAGATTTGAAACAATTCGGATCCGGCTCTCCAACAACTTTCGCATCATTACCGCTAACATTTTTCGCACCGTATTTATAAATAGTTGGAAGTTCAAAGAAATTCACTTTTGCATCAACGAGACACTGTAAATTAAATTTGATCGCTTTGAGCATCGAACGCATTTCTCTAATTAAAGCAACTTTCTGCTTGCACGTGAGTAATATTGCCGATTGCAAAGTGCAATTCCGTTGCAAAATTGTCGCTTTGTTTCTGCTGTCTTTCTCCAGCTATATTCAAACAGTAGAACTTGTGACGCTGATAATGATGTGAGGCTAATTCTGGGAAAATTATGAAGTGTTTACAGCGACTGAAGAACTCTTTGCTCAACATGCATTCGATATTATTGTTTGAAGTATTGAACTCCTAAAACCACTGATTTAATGAATGAAACAAATGTCAGAATGAATGACCAGCAAATGGACGCTTCAAAAGAAACGAGCACCACGTTTCTTTCAGTTTTACGCCCATCATCAAGAACCCTTTAAAAAACATGCGTGTACACAGGCGCTTACGTTTTTGCTCATCGATGGCGACATCATCGATTATTTGTTCACGCATGTCAAATGAACTGTACATGTACTCCCACTGCATCCATACGCACTTACAACAGAGGAATGTGAAAATATTTTTGGAGACGAGCCAAGAAACGTTATCAATGAATAATTTTAAAGCGCCGTTCATACCTCAGTTCACATTAGCACATCTTATAGAAAATGCGTATATACGACGCCCTAGAGGAGTTTAATTAGAACTAAGTAAATTTACTTAGCGATGCGTTTTTGATTGGACACTTATATTTGCAGCATAGGCATAAAAGATTTAACAAATTGTATAGCAAAAAAACGAACAAAAACAAAAACAAAAAAACTCATGAGCAGAGTTGCACTCCAATAAATGCACCACCTGCGAACGTCTGCCGATAAGTGAAATTCAAGCTGAAGAGGAGGGAAGACGCATGAAATGAAGCCTGAGATTATTTGAAATGGTTGATACAGCGGCTTTAAAATTTGAAACAATGGGAGCATGCATTACTTCTTTCATAGCCCATCAGTGATTCATTGAATAAATCTCCTTTTCCTTAGTTATTACTCCTTCTCTTTGCTCCGGGATGCTGAACATCTCGTCTCACCTAGGCGCTAATATCAAAATGAAATAAATGTGGGCTGAGAGCATCAAACTAAACGGAAGCCCGTGGGACAATGCAAACTGGAGATATGTATGTGAGACTATGGTTGCTGATGCTTGGAATACTTTATGGCTTCTTTGGTATAAGCACCTCTCTTCCTCAGTTCGTCAGAGTTAAGAGTATCACGAGTGCTAAGTTGCATCCGAACAAACATCGGGTTATTCTTCGATCTCAAAAATAACGTAACTTTTTCTATTCTTGAATACTCAATGTACAAAATAAAATACGAAGTGATAGAGTCCAAGCATCATTCCTCACTATATTCGAAGGCGCTGCTTCATTCATCCATTCATTTTTTGGTTCACGTACCTATTTCAAAATCTTGAAGTGAGAGAAATGAGTGGATAAGTAAATAGAAGAAAATATAACGCTGTTCAAAAATTAGAACGCTGATTGTACAGGCAATGCTACGTCACTGGAAAGCTCAGCAACAGCGTAAGTATAAATAATGAAGAGATTGTGACAAACTGTAGAAAGCATAAGGAACTGTGGAATATCAAGCGACGATGAAATGTTGCCGAAGCACTTAATGACGCCGTGATCTCACGTAATCGAGAAGTTGTCGGGCTGAGTTCGGTGCATAAGCCGAACGTAGAGGACACCTGGAAGCACGATGATACTGTATTGGTTCCATCATACTCCACAATCGGTGTGTCCTTTCACTGAGCAATCTCGCTCATACTTATCGGCTACAAGATGTTCGAAAGTAGAAGAGTTAAGTCTTGGATTGGTCTGAGAAGAAACAACTACAAACGTGGTCCGTGCAATGCGGCGGCTGGTTGGAGTACATGGTGAACATTGACAGTCAGCGTACTCTAGGTGCTCTACCTTCTCATGACTCTGTGACTCTCGTTGTCGAGGGTGCATATATGACCTGTTGAAGACCGGAGAAGTCGTATCAATATATCCATCTTATGCGAAAAACTGGAACCTTATCAATGGTTAGCGTTCGTACGCGACAGTAATCACCAGAAATTTTCAAGGTCAGAATGTGGTTTGCCCAATTTGCATTCTCAGGGCGTTCTTGTTTGTCATCGACGATGTGTTGCGATTTGTGTCGGGAAATCTGGACTAAGATATCGAAATCTATCCTGCTTCCGCATCTGAATATGCGTCCACTGCTTATGACCATGAAAGATGATATGCTCCAGGCAGTATGGCAACTCATAAATTGGCAGGTATGGCGTCCTTACTGTCAAAAGCCAACCTTCTTTCGTTCTTCTTTGATTGCTGCACTCCACAGATCACTTACAATTATCGCACCAATAACGCTTTGCTCAATGATATTCCCTGGGAACCCTTATTTGCAGGTGCGATATGCTATAGAGTTTTGCGCTATCCTATAGAGAGAAGACTTCGGCTGGCAGCGTCAACAGTTTAGTGATATAAAAAAGAACATGCGTAGGTATGTGATTAAAGTACGGTATAGACGAAGATCTCTGCTCAATCCAATCACCGTGAATTCTGACTTCAAAAGTTATCAAGCATCTTTTTTGACAATACCCGTGGTGGCGTTTCCGTTCGGTAAGCGCGTGTTTCTACTGCTATCGATACAACTTTCTTGACATTCCTCACGATATCTCGAGGCAGTTGGCCTCCTTAAGCTCGCTTTTCATATACGTACGTAAGTACTCATTGAGCAAAGAAAATGCGTTCAGCAATTTTCTCCATTCATGGGCGTTAATGAAGGACTTTCGTACCAATCACCTCATAGGTTAGACACAATACCGATATTCTTCTAACATACACAGACTGTGGACTTTTCAGTCAGCGAGCTTACTTGAAAGAGAAGAAGGCGATGAAAGTCGCAGAGCTCAAGCTTTCATTGGCATTGGCGTCAACTCCAGGTGATCTGATATGCCACTTCAAGCTGCAGTACAATCCGTATAAACCGGCACAGCTAAGCATTAGCACATTTGCAGAAATCCTAAGAGGCGCACACGGCGGCATAAAGGAAGGTCCTCAGGTGGCATCATGGGAGGGTCAGAGGTATAGCCGTATTCCGGTCACTAAAACTCTCACCGGTTTTGCGAACGGTCTGTGTCTGATCAATTTCCCTTACATGGATTTTTTCGATTAGATTCATTGCTGACCTCGAGTGCAAGGGTATGCAAATGTTATATTTCAGCAGAAAAAGGTAGGGAAAGCGTGTGCGCAACTGAGTGAACCTCAACTCTGCGTTCTCAATCAGCCTGGAAAATTTCGTCTGGGAGTGCCCAGTGCTTATTTCTAAAATCCCCCTGGTACTTATTCGACTAAGATCTAATCTAGTAGAAAAGGACTTAGGTTTATGAATTACTCGAGTCCGTCTGTCTGACTGCTTGTTTGTTAACAATACTCATTAACAGTACTCAATCTTAATTTCCTGTTCCATTCAGCATATATGGCGCACTAGGTTCTTGGGTGAAAAATGATCTTTGCAACGCCAATTTGCTCTGCAGTATCATTCGTCACTCTTGGAATGCAGGTACTTTTTAAACTCCACAATATCAAATGCGTAAAACGAGATATGTGCTGATGAGGGCAGACTGTTTTGAAGGTAATATTCTGCAGCGTCAATGTTCCTGGGATGCATGAGTAACCTTTATAGATGCTCCATGTTCTCGATTTCCAGTGAGAATTTCAAAAGAAAACTCGTATCTGGCGATCACTACCCGGAAAAAGATACCTTGGCCAACTGAAAATTCGTCATTTACTTAACTACCAAAGCTGTAAATGCCAAAAGGCCTTAAGAAAGGCCCTAAGAATTTGCTATCGAATTCCCCATTCCATACTTCCTCCTCCAGTAGATGTCACACAGGTCTTGTCACCACGAAAATCTATCAACATGTATACCGTGAGGACTAGTAAACGAAATTCGACGGGGTTATCGATGCTTTCTGGAGAACCTTGTGTAAAACATGAGCAATTTTTGGAACAAAGTTGCTTGATGATATAGCCTTCTTGATCTGTGCCTTCACTTTGTTGCATAGCGAACGACGAGTTGGTGTTGACGAAAGCAGAACATCTAATGAGCAATTCGAAAACCTAACCGTAGTAACCGTATCAATGGTTTTACTTAGTTCGGGAACTACCTGCTCTCCCACCTCATCTTCGATACTATCTATATACATACAAATATAGGGTCATCGATACATTGTAGCTTCAAAAAAAAAATCATTACATATATGTATATACATACATATGACCCTTTGCATTGGAAGCTTGCAGGTGTAGGGATGAATTAACGTTGGCATCGCAAAAGAATAAAGGAAAATCATCGTTTCAAGGATTTCATAAATGTGTGGATGATCTACGCGGCCCACATAATGCAATAAGTCGACTGAATCAATAAATTTGCCGAATTCTTCCTTCCATTGGAAATCAGACACTTTACTCCGACAAATAAGCGAAATGTTCGTGTCCCACAAGTGACCCGATCCATGGTCGCTTGCGCCAGAAACCATAACTGCCACCACTCAACCAAATGCATCGATGGTTGTTCTCCCACAGCCATTTAATGGAACTCCCACAATCGTGATGAGCGCCATATCGGCTGTTTGACCACCCAAAGAGATTCAATATAGACTGGAAGGAGGCATTTAAGTGAATATGTGGTGCTGATTTCACATCCACTCACCCTCGCTGGGTTCACTTTGGCCACCTTTAGATACAGTCCAAAAATCGAACCCTGACCAATGGCCCGGACTGCTCAGACATTCTACTCCCATTGATGAGCAAAATGTGCATTTCCCGCGAATGACCCAAACCACGGTCGATGACGACAAAAACCAAAACTGCGACCACTCAAACAAATGCATCGATTGTTTTTCTCCCACAGCCATTTAATGGAACTCCCACAATAGTGATGCTCGCGAAATCGGTTATTTTATTATTTGAAAGAGATTCAACACAAACTGCAAGGAGGCATTTATCAGAATATATGGTGCTGATTTCACATCCAATCACCCTCGCTCGATTCACGTTCAGCACATTAAGAAGCAGTCTAAAGACTGAACGCTTGTCTTCGGTCCACAACCTTCAGACATTCTACATTGACAAATGAGCGAAAGGTGGGTTTCCCGCAAGTCATCCGAACCATGGTGGCTGGCGACAAAAGCCAAAACTGCGGCCAATCAACCACATTTATTATTGATGGTTCACCAACACCCGTTTAATGGAACACCCACTATAGTGATGCTCGCCAAATCGTCCTTTTGATTATTTCAAACAGATACAACATAGACTGAGAGGAGGCATTTAACTGAATATATGGTGCTGATTTCACATCCAGTCACCCTTGCTCGCTCAACTCTAGCCATTTTCAGCTATAGTTGAAAAATCGAACACTGACAATTGGCCCACACCGTTCAGGCATTCTACTCCGACGAATGAGCGAAACTGCGTTTCGCTCGAGTTGGCTAAACCATGGTTGCTTGCGACAAAAAGTGAAACTTTTATCACTCAACCAAAGGCATCTGAACTCGTTCACCCATTGCCGTTGAATGGAACTTTCAGAAAAGTGATATTCGTTGAATGGTCAATTTATTATTTCACATCCAATAACCCTCGCTATGTTCACGTTCGGTACATTAAGAAACAGTCTAGAAATTGAAAGCTTGCCGTTGACGCACACCGCTTACACATTCTACAATGACAAATGAGCAAGAGGCGCTCATCCCGAGAGTGACCCGAACGATGGTCGCCGACGACAAAAACCAAAACTGCTACCACTCAATCAAATGTATCAATCATCGTTCACCCTCAGTCATTTATTCGAGCTATCACAATAGTGATGCTCGCCATATCGCCTGTTTGAATATTTCAAAGAGATTTAACATAGACTGGAAGGCTGATTGGTTTTACTTGATTTTCTGATTGATATTGTTTCTATTCTGCTGTTGATTAATTCTGTTTTATTTTCTCATTCATAATGTTCCTATTTTATTGCTGATTGGTTTAATTTTTATTTTCTGATTGACGATACTTCTGGTTTCCTGCTGATGGGTTTGTTCTATTTTGGTATTGATAATACTTCTATTCCATAGCTGATTGGTTTGTTTCATTTTCTCATTGATAATATTTTCGTTTTCTTGCCTATTAGTTCCATTCTATTTTCTGATTGATAATACTTCCATTTTACTGCTGATTGGTTTTGTATCATTTTCTGATTGAGAATATTTTTTGTTTCATTACTGACTC
>JAARMF010005288.1:0-12187 GCA_022844705.1 Toxascaris leonina
TATTTATAGACTTTGTTCGAGGTTTGTTCTCCATTTCCCCTGTGGCTGGTCAAAGTTATGAAATTTCAGCTGGCGAGACATTATTTGGAGCCAGTATAATCGGTGCGCAGAATGAGTGCCATTGATGCGTATATTGGAGGTTGGGTACTTAGACTGTGCTGCTCACATTCCCGTACGAGGTAAAATGGGTATCATGAAAAGAATTAAGTGGGCGGGCATAAAACGAATGGCCTATTCGTACGCTGTTCCCAGTTACTCATGTGTATCTTTTCTGGATACTTTGGAATGTTTGTTTCAGAATGCTTATGAGCGGGTAACGTGACCCACCATTCCCCCTGCCCACATCCCCCACTTGTTTAATATCCACCACATCATAGACCTGTGATCGTTCATACCTATTTTTCTTCTGGCCAGAAAATAGTCATTTTTATCGCTTTTCCTTTGAAAAGAATTATGCAAGTTTTGGAGAAGTTTGCCTCAGTATTCGGAGCAGAATTCGAAATTAGTAATGGCGCTCTTCTCGCTTGTAATCCATAGCTGTGACATCGTCTGGGTACCTTTAGAGTGGGCTTAGGTGTAGTCAGAGAACGTATTTCGGAAACTCATTAATCAAGTATTGTTGGCAGTAGAGGTGCATTTCCGTACTTCATTAAAAGAGTGACTGATCTTCCGTAGCATTCATGCTTTCTGGTCCAACATGGTCTATTGCAAACACTAAATTATTGCTGAGGAATGATTTCTTCATATTTGTTCTGATGCGTATTTGTTTTAATGGAGGATCGAATGCTGGTTAAAACCTTTATCTCATTCATAGTCGATGAAGAGCAACACGTTTCACACTTGCATGCTTTTCATTCGATTGTTTGCGTAGTCATTCGTATAATTTATGGATATCACACTGGTGTTTAAGGATGTGAAGGTGAGTAATGTTTTACGGATTTGCAGGTGGGGGTGGGCTTCGTGTTTTGCGATCATAAATGCCACTCTGGCGTTATGCCGGAGCGATTCATCGCTATGCACAGCTATTTCTTCGTCTCCATGGATTTACAACATCTCGCAGAACAACTGCAGCCGTTGCGACCAGAATTCGACCTAAACCGATCTCTCGTTTCTCTGTAAGGGGCAAACTTCGAGGAGTGGTGAAGCGATCTTCTAAAAATGTCTTTCAACAAGTTGGTGCCTAATTCACCCAGTTTGCCAGTGGGAAGCATCAACTGCGAGTCTGGGCAGCTGTC
The DNA here is from genome assembly GCA_022844705.1 of Toxascaris leonina. Classification (NCBI taxonomy): domain Eukaryota; kingdom Metazoa; phylum Nematoda; class Chromadorea; order Rhabditida; family Ascarididae; genus Toxascaris; species Toxascaris leonina. The sequence continues at coordinate 1,236 of JAARMF010005288.1, forward strand.
GCGTTGCTCAATTTAACAGAGCAAGTTGTATGATCGGAGGGATTTTTGTTGGAGATCGTACGTTAAGTCAGTCGTGCTAGTTCGCAGAATTCACCACCGTTTAGTAAAAAAGGAATAGACAGTTATATGCAGTGGAGGACTTGTTTGGTATTCATTAATTTTTTTACTTGTTTTGTCGATTCAGTGGGAAATTGCTTTGGCGTTCAATTTTGGAGGTGTGAGAAGTGACCACTGGTAGAGAGTGCAAGATAGTTGCAAAACTTTTTTATAATTTATCTATGTTGGTTGGCTAACGTCGGTCACACTGGAACGACCTCTGTATACCATTTCCCCCGAACAAGTTTAAGCTTTTTGGCTTTTAACGCAATGCAGTTTTTGCACGACTGTGTTATCCGGGAAGACAGTTTTCTTATCCATTTGAACTGATGGTGACGTTTCCTACTCGTATTAGGGATGCCCGTGAGTATATTTTTTGATAGCTTAGATACCTGTAATTCATTTGTTTAATTATTTATCTTAACTTATTGGTATCGTTTTTTAATGACACAGCTTATGGAAAGGGGGAGGGGCGGGGTAAAGGGAAACGAATCGTTACGGTAGAGATGACAGAATCGTTATGTATGGTAGAGATGATAGATTCTCATATGCATTATGCAGTTTCAAGCAGCTCTTCGCAATCTGGTGGCGCTGCAGTACACGCCGCCGATCGCATACAAGCATGCTCACGCGCGTGAGAATCTCCAAGCTGCATTAGAACATCGTTTCAAGAAAATCGTAGCTCGTCAGACTCCAGTCTTTACCTTCGATCGCATTCGTGTTAGTACTCATTTTGTTCTTTTTCGTTTCATTCTTCGTTTCTGAGAGAAGAAAAGAATAGAATATGAGTAGTGAGATATTTGACGATTTTCGAAGGTGCATTTATGCTTTACAGTTTACTGCAGTATTAATCAATGCATTCCATGAGAAGGTTTTAGACGTTTTTTTCTGGTTAGAACTTTATGAGCAGTACCATTTTATCAGCCATCTTTCACTGTAACTTTGGAGGCTTAGTTTACGATATAGTTTAATTGATAACTGCATAGTATGAACAGTTGGCGTGGTGGGAGACTGTATCATGAGCGACTACTCGGGAAGCTGCTACATACCGGGTCGGTGGCAGACGACGACTTGCGGTCAAAAGCGTCGTTTGCTACTGAGACTGTTATGAGGAATGTTCATTTCATTCAATGACTGTAGCTGGTGTTGTTCTTTGTGTGTCAATAATGTTAACTCCCAGAATATATTCATTTCGAATACGCCGACCGATTACTCACTGATGCATCTGCCAAGCGACATCAGTAAATATGAAATCGGTAAGCATAACGACGTGTGCATATTCATTACCTATCTCACGTTGCCGTAATTCAATTTGAACGGTGTTGTTTTTTGTTCGCTGTTAAAATTGTGAGTTCGAGATTCCGTTTTGACTCATTTTTCCGTTCAAAGCAAGAACTTTCGAATATGCGAACTGCTAACGTTTCTTTAGAACCGGCTGTACCTTTGAATGGCATGATCGTGAACCTCTTATCTGGAAGAGAGATGCAAAGGAAAGCAATTTGGGCTAGCTTTCCAGATATAATTCTTTTTTTGATGATTCACTTTCTGCGATAGTTAAGGATGATTTGACCTTGAAAAGCGGCGACTCCTATCTTTTCATTCTTTATTGGGAAGTCTCTTCAGCTTTTTCCCGAACTTCACGTAGTCCATGTTTACTTCGTCTGAGTTGATGGGTTTACGCATGTTTTACTGCTCCTTGAAAAGCTTTCACGGAACGTCTACAGTCGGCAATATTGCTCATATTGGCTGTTTGTGATGCTTCTTAGCAGAGGCGATCGTTGTTCGTAAGTTATTCTGCCTCCTTGTTTTTTAAAAATGAATTTGGCCACATGCGTAAATGTATCGAGAAGTGAGAGCCCGAGATTCTGGCTAGGGTGTAGTGTACTCACGACCCAGTAGATCGACAACAGAACTTCCTTCCCTTCCTTCTTCCCCGTTCTCCTTCTTTTCAACGCGTTAATGTCTTCAGCCACTAATATCATAGCATCGTTTATTTTAGTACTCTGTTTTTACCTTCACAGGCGAGTTTATTGGTGGTGGACAAAATGCAGCCGTTTACGAATTGCGGGATGTAAAAAAGTCGACTTCAAATGACGACACTTGGTCAACGAGCAATCAGGATCGTCTAGCTCTTAAAATGATTTACAATTTCAATTTCCATGAGCCTGCCGAATTGCTTTGGACTGGTTGTCGGAGTGAGTTAGTTCCACTGGCGAGTACATCACATATCCCATCAGGATCCATTGCGAAGTAAGTTTAAAGTATCCACTCTATTCTTTTCGCTTAATGAAGATCACTGGTTAGGTCAATAGGTGATCTCATCGAGAGGGACACCTGTGCGATGGGAATGAAAATGCTTGGATTTGAACGGAAACATGGCGTCGAGAATAAACTTTGCAATCACGTCAGTGGTGAATGCATATTTTGTCATGCGACGTATCACTTTGTTGCTCATTGCAAGGGCATTTTTTATTGTTTTATATTAAAGGGTCATCGTTTCTACTATATTATCGGTATTTTTTATCGAAGGGGTATTTCTCTCCTTATTTTCGGGTGCAGCAGTTGCATATGTGGAGATGTTCCGCTTTCCTCTTTAATTTGAGATGACTTGCCGATCACCATCTGTAATGAACAATTGCTAGCGGTAGGAAATCAGGCATATTCACTAAAGTTTATTGCTTAACGCTGTAGTCCATTGTGTTCGAGCCGGTAATTGTTCTGTTTTGTTGCAGCGCAGAATCATACTTTCATGGAAGCAAAATGTTGCAGTTTTCGACCACTGCAAAAGTCGCATCCGAACATTGTAAAAATTCATACAGCATTCTTGAGCGAATGGAAGCAACTTGCGTCAGCAGGGCGCCACTATCCAGCCGTGTTGCCATCTGTGGAGAACTATGGTTATGTGCCAGCAAATCCAAGAACTCTCTACGTCGTGATGCAAAGGTATTCGTCAAGTGTTAAAACTGGTCCCAGTTGCTTTCCTTCTCCATTTTCACGGATGTTCTATCAGCGCAGAAGTAGATTATGACAACGAATTGTATTTTTTATGAACCGTGAACAGAGAAATCCTGTCCTGCTCAAACCGTCAACCTGTTTCGCTACTGCAATTGGGTTTTCGAAGTATTTCTTCGCCTTAATAAGCTCTATTGAAGGCGAAAACGCCGTTTCGGCAAACTCCATTGCACGTGTGACTCTGTTATGAATTGCACAACCCTTATATTCAAAACGTAATTTATCCGCAGTTTTTTTTAGCAAAGTTCTAACTTTCGTAAGAACAGTTCAATAATCAATCGTTCCCAATCAGTCCTCTTCCACTCTTCTCATCCTGCCAACTTCCTCCACCTTGCTTAGGAAACCGGTTGAAATAAAATCGCAAAAACAACGGTTTTCGCACAGTTGGAACGTTATGCGCTATTGCTATATCTGAGAACAAAAATATGTCAGTCCCTATAAAACCTCAAGAAATCTTGGAAAATTTGTCACTGTGTGGGTTCAGTTGGAGTTCATATAATGTTCACCTTGAAAAGACCTATCACTGTCATCTTCATTGCTATCGTCGTGCATTACTCCATCAAAAAGTAGGTGTCCATATGTTCAATCGTTATTGCAACGGTTGTTAAGGTCGCACTTTCACAGTAAGCTTCGTGATTACGCCTTACGTTTTTCATCCATATTAACGAGAATCTAATTCACTTGCCTTCTGCAAAGCAATTTCTGTGTGCGCTCTATCGCAAAACAGTTCTTATTGCAAATTCTTGTCGAGCATAATCGTCTCGTTCGAATGAGAAACAAGCAACGACTTCGTCTTCTTCTTTATTCTTCCATCGATGACCTCAGCATTTGTAGTGTCCTTTTCACACTTGTTTAGATGCTTCCTAGCAGCCATTCGTGCCTCTCCAGTTAAAATTCTACGACTAGCACAGCGTATGAGTCATCGCCGATTTTTTCTTTTCTTGTTTTTATTCCCCCTTTTCGTCAAAGTGATGCGGTTTAAGTGTGCTAAGGTGCGTTGAACATTTGCAGATACCAGATGACGCTTGACAGTTATATGGATAAGGTGCCTTTGAATTATTTGAAGGCTCATGTCGTGTTTGGACAGCTTCTGGAAGCAGTCGCCTATCTCTATGATCAGAAAATTAGCCACCGCGATATTAAGGCAAACAATATACTATTGAACTTCAACTCCCAAGGTAAAGTGTTGCTTAAATACTAGATTATATTCGAATATTATGATCAGATGATGTGTCTCAGGGATGATCAGAGGAATGATTTTCATTACCTGTTTGGAAGATCACATCTTGCTAAGCCGATTCGATCAGCTGAATGAAATACTTGCAACTGATTTTTTTCTGTTTCACGAATGCATAACGTTCCGTTACTCAAGAAGATGCTTCCGATACAGTATTTCTTTTCAACATTGAGATGGGCTGGTTTCTTTTGGAGTAATCAGCATTATGCAAAAATGCTTTATGCAAGTTTTTGGGAAGGTTTGTTTAATATGTAGTTACCGAGTATGAGCAAATTATTTTAGAGTTTTTCTAAACGAGAGTTCGTCTTACTTTGCTTGATTTCAGTCAACTACGCATTCATTACGAATATTTGTCCTTTTATTTCGCTTCCATTTCCTATTAAATGGATTTGTGAGGTTTCATGAAGATTAGAAGTTAGCTAGGTAACAAGCGACACTGTTTGCGCACTTGCTTGGTTTTTCGTTAATCTTATCGTTTGTATGCGAATTTGCATAGGCGGACGCACACAAAGGACGTGGTTGTACGACTACTTATAATCACATGGGTTTTATTTAATGACACATTACCATTTGCTACGCTCTCATTTGTTTGAGCGCTTTCTTTTAGAACAATGTCCACATCTGGTATTGAGCGACTTCGGGTGTGCATTATCTACGGGTTCATGGAAACTACACTATGACAAGCAGGGCGTGGAGCTGGGTGGGAATATTGCGCACCTACCGCCTGAGGTTGGAAGAGTTTCTTCTGTCTGCTACTTCGAGCATGCGAAATAATTTACAGATGCTTTCCTGATTCAGACGCTGAGGTGGATATGAGCGGCAATAAGGCAGACTTTTGTCGATCTTGTTTAAAGTACTCCGTATATGCATTTAAAGGTGACCTGAGCTTCACTGCTGCACCTGGTTAAAATGGCGGTTCGTTGTCGTCGAGGCAATTGATTTCGTCCCATTCGTCGTAGCTCTGATCAAATTTTTGAACCGTAAGGAGTAACAGAATCTGTTGCGGAAGGCAAGAGATGATAAGGTTAAACTATGGATGTGATTGGGTGAGCAGGCTACAGAGGTGGAAATGGTACGGGCGAAAAACCTTTTATCCCCTGCCAGCTACGCTTCTAAGTAGTCGCATGTGGAAATATGAATAAAAAATCTGATCACTACTACCCGACATTGTTTTAGCAGTTTGCCTCTCTGTGATTGACACTTGAGTTTCCTCGATTTGAGAGGTGCAAGCGTGTTCATGTATGGAGATGGAGAGGCGGAAAATACTTTAGTGAAGAGAGTAGCATGTGGCCTGAGATCTTTGTCTGTTATTTTGTCAGCTTTATTGTGAGGGATTCGGGTTTTCTCCTTGCTTCTTTTCCCCTCATGTCCCAGTGGGAAGAGTAAAATTTCAGCTTCGGATATGAGTAGTGCAGGAGAATGATTTCTTCCGAGGGATGGTCTCATGAAAATGCTTCATGGTACACAATGTTCTCCGATGCCGTTGCATAAAGGCAAATTGGGCATCTTGTTGGACAATGCTTCCTTGCAGCATGCTGTGTGCTTAGCAGCAGTAGAATATAAGCAATTTATTTTGAGGTTGTAAAGGCTCAACCGTCACGCAACACGTGGATCGATTACAGCAAGGCGGATATTTGGGCAACTGGTTTGATCGGTTTCGAAATTTTCGATAAGTGCGTCGCAGTTTTTTTATCTATAAGTAAGAGACTTTTAGTTTGTGAAGTTTCGTACGATGTTGTCTGTGAGGATTAATGACATGCAGCCTTCAGGTGCTGTGAAAAATGATATGCAGTGTTTCTTCTGCAATCGCGTTTCATGAAATCATGTTCGCAGACATCTTAAATTCGTTGCGTCCACCCTTTTCAGTTATTTTTGAAGAAAGAAAATTCATCTAATGAGCTTTTTCTCGGTAAATGGTTCTAACGTTGATGACTTCGAAAAGCAGCGCAAAGTTTCCTTCTTGTTCTTTTTATTATTTCTGCAGAGGCAGTAGTTTATTGATTCGAAAGTGAATTGTTTACTAAAATTGAAGACTTTTTTGCCCACGTTGTTAGAGTTGGATGATTTTGTAGAACATGGTTCTCAGAACGCGAGCGGGCATTGAATGCGGCGACCAATGTGGATTTTTCGCCACCGTTGTTCATTGGTACTCCGTTGGGTCACATTATGGAAAGCATGCTTCAGAAGGATCCCAAAAAGGTTTCAAATATTTGCTGATACAATCTTTTGGCAGAGGTCTTTCAAAAGGTCGTGTATGATTAGATGCGTTTCGTTCCTTCATCATACTTGTTTCGGAATGAAATGCTCGCAATCGCTGGAAGAAAAAACAAGCAATTGCTTCGGTTCTTTTGGCCGTGCATCAAATATTCTCTAATTGTACTATGCTTTTAATGTTTCGAATTAAAAAAAGGTGCGGAAGTTCTTCTGATGGCACTAGAACACCTGTTGTTGAGTCTGTGGAGACCTGTACGAGATAGGAGGTGGTGCCTGCATAAGGCGGAAAGAAGAGATTGGCTTTGCAAGGAGACATAACTGCTTATGATTTGACATTTGCTAGTTTGAAGCCATTGAGCTTAGAGATATTTCACGAAAATTTTTTATTCACTAGTTCGATCTCGTTGTTTTTCAGGCATTTTTTTCCTCGGATACATGTTTAAGAGCTGATGAAACAGATAAAGTAGTGTGGCAGATTTTGCGACTATGGATTTGCCTGTGTGTATGCATCGAGGTAGGGGTCAGATATAGTTGTTTTTCAGCGCGTGGAGCCGAATGTGGCTGCTGATGTCATCAACATGATGTTGTTTCGCGTTGGCGACGGGATCATTGCCCTCTTGAAGGACTGCATGTTGCACGGGTGGCATATTGGGCGTTCAATGAATGCTTTATTGGCGTCGACCAGCAAAACAGTACGAATTGTACGTCAACCCACTTTTTTTCGGTTGTCTCTGAACTAGTTCTGTTGACGTCTTGTGGGACTTTTCCATCGTTATTCATCGTCAGAACTCGGTTGATATCCACAACTTAGATGCTTGAAGGGCAAAACATACACAGCGTGGAACGACGAATTCAGCGATTGGAGTTAATCTGTGGGAAGTCCTCAAATGACTTCATACGTGCAAATGACGAGGAAGTCCGTATGCAACGAATATTTTTACGCGCCGTTCAATTCCAATGTTGCGAAACCACTTTACGTCCCAGCTTTATAAAAATATGTAGTGCTTAGTTGATTTTAGTTGAGTGAGCGTATAGACGCTAGTCTCGACCAGATGATCTCGTTGTATGCCGCCGATACGATTCTGTCACGAAGTCTCATTGATCCGATTGAATGTCAGGTAGGTATACTTTATTCTTTTGAACGCATTCGGCATTATACGCAGGGATGTAATTTCAATATCCAGTGTTTATAGCACAGTTTCTTTGTTTTCTAGCTCCCTATTTTATTGAGACTTTAAAAAGAAAGTGCTATTTCTTGCCGGTCATTTAAGATTCTTTCACTGTAGGCAAACTATGTAGTTTACAGTTCTGGACCGCATTTTTGGGCCGCCTCCTCACGTCATCATTACTGCCTGTAATATCTTTTTTGGCACTCTTATGATGCTTAAGCTGATTTTGACGATTTCATAAGAACCGTAAGGTTGGTTCATCTCAAACCAGAAGTTTCACTTCAAAAGCCATATGGTTAATGGATTTTTCGATTGATTTTTTAAGCTGCGGACGACTTTCATAAGCCGTATGGAGAAGGATCATGTTTGGGCCGCTGTGAACTACTTCGAACAAAGAGTTTAGTGTGGAAATCATTTTGTGCAGTTCCTTGCGAGGTATTCGTTGCTTTTGTACATATTGTAAAGAGTGCACTTTTTGTTATCATTACGTCCGAAGGGAAATGCTCCTTGCTTCATCACTTCTGAAGCACAACTGTAAGTTTCAATTCCCGAACAGCAGTTCATTCTCTACAAGCCAGAGTTGATGTCCATTGTGTTTTCTTTCATGGGAAGAAAAAATGTTGAATGTTCAACGATTTTCTGTCGGTTATTAACGTATCTGCTTTTCTTTACCTTATTTTGTGTTATTTTGTGTTATATGCACACTTGTTATCTATGCTTCTTTCCACACACCAGCAACCCAGTACATGTCAACCGTTCTTTTAGTGACGCTTGCATTGAACACTCACCTAGTTTCTTAGTTAGTCTTGTGGTATATTCCAGAGATACGCATGGATGAAGATAGTTTTATAGTGAATTCTTAGATTGTAACAAATGAATGAGATAAAGAAATAAATGGGCATAAAACGTGTTGGGTACGACTCTTGAAAACCGAATAGTTTCTTGCCTCGAAATTATTTGACGCTGAATTATTATATCTGATCGTTGTCCGCTGTCAGGAAAGTCTCAAAATTCTAACGCTGCGGTCGCGCATTTCATTCTTGTCGCAAGTGCGCTAGCTTCATTGATTTTTAGGCACGTTTAACTGCATTAAAAATTGCGTATTGCTCACATTAATGTACTGTTCGGGTCTTACATACCTATTCCAACTTTATACTTATTTTGTGCGCTCGACGTTTATTGTTTGTTTAGGCGGATGAATGTTGCACTTATTTATATCTTTTGATGCTCTAAAAGATGCATTCGATCGTAAAATTGCGTCGTTCCAGTCCTATTCGTTAGGTGTGTTTTGACTTCGATATCTCCAACAGCAAAACTTTCGGACATTTTCTGGTCTTCAGGAAATCCAGAAAATCCGAAAATGCACACAGTGTTTTTGGGCTAGCGGACAGACATAAGACCGCTAAAGAAAGGTCATCGTAACAATTTTTGAGTGTGGGATTCGTTATACATATCAGTCATAGCGAAGAACTCGTGCTGGTGAGCAACGAATGTTAAAATGCTGAGAGACTTGGCTGTCAAACATTACGGGACAGCTGAGGAGGTCGCTAAAATTCTGATAAGTTCAAAGCTGAGCAGTTGAATATGGCGATCACAAAACTCCTAACCTATGAGCTTGATGATTGGGTAAGGCGATCAGTAAGATATTCACGGTATCGGAGGTGGGTTGGTGGGCTTCCAGGAGGCCAAAATAAGATTACCTAACCTCCGAGACAGAAAAAAACACTGGATGATGTGTAGTACATTTAAAAAAAGACGTGGAAATAGGAAAACCGTGTCGAACGCTCAAGGAAGGCGGAAAAGTATTAGCGAACGTCTGATGAAGCGGAAAAACTTCAGTGGGCGTTCACTGGGGCAAGAAGAGAAACGATGATAGGTGGGGTGCAAAAAATGGAGGCTACCCAAACCATTAAGAAAAAGCAAATTCCGCCGCTGGCCAGTCTCAGGGCAAACATGTCGCTCAAAAAAAGCGGAAAAGATTGGTTACCACTCAAGAACCACACACTTATTACTTCTTCAAGTTTCGAGACGTTTTTCTACTCTATGGGATATTTGCGCTGCCGGTGGCTGTGCGGTGTCAAGCTTTTGCTACGGCGCTTGTAACGCAAGACGTTCACGTCATGTGGACATAAACGGTGAGACACTTATGACGCCAGGGTGATAAGCGTCTGGTGCTGGTTGAAGGAATCACGCTGGAGGTGTTGGACGACGCCCAACTGAGTTTGCATTCCCCAGTAGTTACGCGCTTCGGCTACGAATCATAGGGATCTGCTGATGAACCCTGAAAAAAACTCATGGAGAATTAATTCAGTCTGCAACGATCGGATGTTCAAGCGCAGTTTCGTCGTTGCCAAAGAATAGGTACGTTGTGATCTGCAAAGCCAACCAAGAGGGCATAGAAAGCGAGGATCAGGAACCTCACCGCTGTCTTCCTGAACCCTCTCCTCCCTACTTCCCCTTTTCATCTACTGAAATGCAAGAGAGATGTAATAGTATTAGGGGAGGATGGAGGTCTTGTTTAAAGTGCATCTGCTTCAAGGCGTAGAGTACTGTAAACAGATAGTGATTTTAGGGTATTCCTGATGTAATAGGGATATCAGAAACATGGTTGACTGGCAGCATTCCTGATTTACTGCTCTCGCAGAACTCAGTTTAGCTGTGACTACAGTTGCTGTCAAAGGAGACAGGTGGATGGTAGTGATGGTAATCGGTTGAAATTTCTCTCGGCTAGTGGAACGTTGGTGATGTTAGCTAGTGAACAAATTCCGACCAAAACCGGATACGTTCTGATATTTTCAGTGCTTTACTGGCAGAAGACATTCGGAAAAAGCAAAACTTTGGTTGTAACCGAAAAGGCCGCCCGGGGGGAAGTTTCTGCACATATACAGATATATATTCCGATCGCTAAAAACAGGCCGGACTTCTTTCCAGTCGAAATTCTGCTTGCATACCGAACTCTTTCACACTTCATGTAAGTTCATTCCAATTATAACAGCAAATTGATATCCACTTCGGAACAGTCAGCATGAATGCGACCAGAATAAACAAATGAGCCCGTCGATATAGGTGAGTAAGAAATGATAGCTAAGAGGGAAGCCTTCGATATCGGAGGCCGCAGAAAGTGTGGAATGGAAAAGCCATGGGCTGCTTAGTTGAGCAACTTACCGGACATGAAAAGTGTGACCAAAATACTGGCAAAAAACCCATCACAAGAGTAAAAATAG
>JAARMF010005291.1:0-12181 GCA_022844705.1 Toxascaris leonina
TATTCTCATCGAAAGGATAAGCGATGCAATATCGCCATTTTGAGAGAGTTGAGTAGTTGAGGGTTGGAGGCAGCAAATTACTTGTACTCTGAGAACTGCTGCAGCTTTCGCCTTGACAAGTCTCATCCTTGATAGTGACATGATCATAAACTGCTCACCTCTACTATCTTGACCCTCGGCTTTGAAATGATTCAGCACCATTATATATCGACTCTTCAGCTGATAATAACACGCTTCAATATCGAAGTTTTGTCGTATTATGCGGCGCTCTCTATCTTCTAGAGATTGCACTATCCTTTGCAGTTCTAAATTTGAAAGAACTTTCAAAAACCTCTTCACAACGAACGTAAATTTTTTTGCAAAATAAAGGACAAATAAACGCTGAAATAGCCTATCAGAATGAGTCTTAAGAATATAAAAAACAGAAAACAAGCAAGAAGCATCAAATTCATACTGTTCTCCTAGAAGCAATCAGCTAGATATAGAAATTATCCGGCTATAGAATAAAGGAACTTGGGCAACAATACGGTCGAACTTGTATAATTCTGGGGATTCTCCTAAGAAGAGAAAAGAAAAAAAAAGGAATTTTCTAGAGGTGGGGCATCAAAAGGAACTTTTGAGATCTAGTCACCAGGCGGATCATCATAAATGAAGTGCAGCCCATCACCTCCGAAACTACCGTCTGCTACCACATTCTTTACATTATTTGCAAGTTCCGCATTCAGAACACTATAAATACTTCAAAAGGCTACCAGGTTCAAAGACCTGCAAGGTTGGAAGACGATATCCTGGAAGAACGGTCGATAACCACAACAATTCATAGGCATCGAGTTAAAATCATATCACGCTTTCCAAACGGCCGAAGTTTAAATATTTCCTTCAAGTAATATTCACAACGCAAATTCGAATCAAACCTTCCTATTCCACAAAAAAAAACGAAATCACCGTCTTTCGTTCCTCACGAAAAAAGGAAGTGGTTGTGCAGTGGAAGAGAGATCAACCTATCGTGAAAAACATTTCAATAAGCGGCCAATCACGCCTCTGCGACAGACAAGTGAAAAGCAGAACTCACCCAAAATCTCTTGATTAAGGAACATGTTCTGTCCACGATAACCCTCAACGAGATCTCGCATCTCCGTTACGTCATTCACAGCCGCTTCATCGAATACGCGTTGTGCATTCTCATCTCCTGTAGCGTTTCCCAAATCGACGAGTATACCTTCGGGAAGTTGAACTAAAAGAATCAAATGATAGGAGCCGATGTAGCACAGCAATGCGACAATCATCAAATCCTCAACAGCAAAGCTTTGAGTCCTAAAGTGACACTTTAAAAGGATGAACTTTGCGGTCTAAACCAATATGACCGACTGAAAGCCAACACAATGTGACAGCAACTCCCAACCGTGAGCATCAATTTCAGGCAGTGCTCGACAAATGTTGCATCATGCGTACCTCATATACACATCGCCCATACTTTTGCCAAATGCCGAAAGGAATGAAGAGGGAGGAAGGATGCAGAATCGCTGAAAATATGCGTGAAAATCGCAAAAGCAGCAAATGAAAAAATGATGTTATATAGGGAAGGAAATCTATAAACTGTCGAAGATGTTTCTGAGCTGGCAGCACATAAATTCGTACAGTGAAACAAGTTTTTCAATGCGGGATCATAAAAAAAAGTTCCAAGTCCGCATGCAAAGCTGCCCAGAATCGGGGTGATGGTGCAAAAGGAATCGGGGAGGAGGTATCGAGGACGGGAAGGGGAGGTGAAGGACAGGCTTTCAAAAGCAAAGCACGCCGCACACTGACATATGCTGATGTGTGAACCACAAACCATCACTGCCTGTGGGCGCGTCCGATTCATCAACACCGTCTTGCTCCCTGCACAGTTTCATAATCAACTCTTCCTTAGTGCGAACCGAATCCCGGAACGCGTCTATCGCCATGCTCAGTTCATTGTTGCGCTCCTCCAGGTTCCTATAATTTCACACTATTAACTTATCCGCCTAAGTAACCACTGCCTCGCCTGCTCACACTACATATGTGGCCAAATCTGTGGACGCCAATGAATTCATTCAAAAAATTAAGCAATTGGAATGAATCGACTTCCACGACCTGCAGTCATGCGCGCCTCACTGCCATTACTACAGTCCAAAAACACGATTAAAGTAGGAGCTCGGGTGAACGAACCTCACTTTATCCCTGAGGGCTCGTAACTCACGGTTATGTTCAGCTGCATTCAACTGCAGTGCCGTAACTTCACTCTCCCTTTCCAATATAAAATTCACTCGATCTCGAGGGCTCCTCAATTCCAACATTGATTTTCTGAAATTATTTTTGGGTTTAGAAAATCTTCAAAAATAACAAGTCTTCATCGTTTCTCCTCCTTCACCCCCCCCCCCCCCCCCCCTTTGATATATGCAATTCAAAATTGCTCCACTACAGTGTTTAACAACGTCTACATGAGGAAAGATGTTCGACGTTAATGATGGGTCTCCGTTAGCAATATGTGAGCTAATAAACAAAAGCAATACTGGTATCGGATCACATAGCCCCACCTTCTTATGGCATCTTTCTATATTTCAATGACTGTGCCTACCTCCTCCTTTCTATGCGCTCTCCTCTTATTCGGATGCGCACAACAAATGACACAAGCAGAGGTGACAAGAACTAACAAAATCTCGATTTGATGATTCGCCTTAATTAGTGTATGCCTCAGTACGGTGACCATATCTTGATTGGCACCTACTTCGTCCGTCAACTCATAGCAGCGGTCTTTCAACTCGTTTACGATACCAACCAACTGAAAATAATTCATACGCACATTTTTAGATCCTGGGCCGATGACCTCAATTACAGATTGGCACTCATTCTCTGCTCGACCTTTTGATGAACTCTGCAGACGTTATATATAAATAAATGCATTTCCATCCGATGTAGGAGAGGAGACAACTACAGAAGTGAGAGATAGCTTGAAAATGAGAAGCAAAACAAGCCTTCCATTTATATAGGCATAAAGAACGAGTTCACTGCAATGCTGAACACTTACAACTTTACACTGTTCGCACGGCCCTGACGAAGATCCAGAAAACGATGGCAACCTAAAATATATGAAAAAAATTTCAGCAGAGATGCAGCGAATTTCCTAAAGTATATTATGCATTTTACTGAAGGGTTTCTCAATAATCTCTTACACAACTCCCTTCAGAAGCGTACCATATTGACATGTAGCACTTCACTGGCAATGAAACAACCACAATCAGTTCGCAATCTCCCACATAAAAAAGCACCTTGCGATAGCGCTGCTAAGATGCTCCCTCTCTCTCTCCTCCCCATTTCGGAAATTTAGGGTATTTGGGCGATTATACCAGCGTTTGAGACTATAGGTCTATAGGCGGCAATCAACTTAGCATTCGAATCGTTCATAGATTGGACAATAATCATATTAATAATAAATCATTAATAAATAAATCATTTTTGGGAATTGCACTATGGCCAAATCCGGGCCCGCAATACGCAAAAAAAAGAAAAACGCCTCAGCCGAGGCACAATTTTTCAGAAGCAGCTCCAATTAGTAATATTATTTCAGAGCACAATATCTCTCGAAAGGTTTGACAAAATCGAACAGAAAATGGAAGGAAAGCTGACCTGAACGAAGCCCTCGCCTTTCCAATAACTCGCTTTGCAGGCGCCTCCAAAGCCTTTGTTTCATCAGCAATTTTCCCAAGAATCTCTTCGGCACTTTTTAACAGATCGGTGTTGGGTGGGACAGGCGATGGCATCTCGAGACTCTTCGCATTCAGCTCTCCATTCGAATTCAAATAAAACGTTGAATGCGTCTAAAGATTTTCGTCGTAATTTCTCTATACAACAGACCACAAATTGATAACGTCCTTTTTTCATTTGAACCATCCTATTAACTCTATACAACTCTCAGCGATCCCACTTCTATTCGGATTTCCAAAGAAGACGGCCCTAAAGGGCTTTGAATTGGCATGTAAACAAAAGATGGCCGCTCGAAAGCAACTCTAAGCAATGAAATGACCAAACAATTGTTATAACATGCACGGCATCGATCGCAATTGGAAGAACGCCGATCAGCTGCACTCCCACCGCCCTCCAATCGCTGCAGTCAACTAATGCAGCAATTAAAGAACCAGCCCATCTGAGTGCAATAAATTCGCAACTGCAGCAGTCAATTCCACAAATAAAAAAATCACCCTCACTTAGTGCTAAACTTATTTGCTCTACCTTCACTACTTAAAATCAACGATAAATGTCACTCCCAATAGTCATTCATTACGAATTCACTAGATCATAGACGCATTAATAAACTCACTGCAAGAGATTCGATTATTAAATGCTTTATTCAAACGAATAATACACTCGTCGAGTGGATTAGCAACAAGCATCTAAAGAATAACAAAAAAATAACTCAAACAGACCGCCTCGAACATTTCCTCCTCAAGCGATTTCTCCTCGAGTGGTCCCGGCACGACTACTTCTTGAGCTCGTTCCGCATCTATCAGCCTCGCACTGCACTCTTCATTCGAGCCTCGATCACCATCTTCGCAAGAATGCGATGATAATGATACTATTTCCTATAACATAACACGTTCTTCTTAGTGCAAAAAATGAGATGACTTAAAATGTCGGCTCTCTTCCTCAAATTTTACAAAGACTTCGAAGTTTGATGCTAAACTTGGCAGATGGGTAATATTCGAATATTCTTTTTTTTCCATCAAGCATCATGAAGAAAATTTCGCCTTGGCCTAAGAATTCAGACAGAACGGGACACAAACCAGCTGATTTCTCATTGAACAAATGAAATTTTCTTTGAAAGGAACGACATGCACCTTAATTAGATCAAAGGAAATGCCGCTCTTTTAATAGGGCTAAAATGTCGAACTCTTATATCCCTCCTCTCTTAGTGAAGTCGTAGCAACTTCCTTCCCGGAATGGATCGGCAAGAAGATTGCTTTCGATGTAATGTCACCTTACTACCATCAAGTAGACATTGCATAAACGGAACGCCGATGAAACTGCCATAATGACACTATTGGCTATAGCTCGCGAATGAACACATCTATATGTCGAGTACGGCTTGTAAAGAAATGTTTATTTTACAATATGAGCCAAATCTAACAATTCCACAGATGAAAGCATTTACCTAAATCAGACCCGTATCAATCGATCGTACAGCACCCCCCTTCCCCTTAATAAGTTCGAGATAGAGCTTCATCTACCGACTCGAACACCGCAAAAACGGAGCACATCGAGAGAAGGCAAAGGCGGTACAAAGCTGTATTTGCGCTATCTGGATTTCAACAGCGATATAAGAAAAGCGACCTCCTAGAAAATCAAATAGGAGATGACCTTCTGCACAAGGACTTTCCGCAAGATGACTTTCTAGCAGACAGTGCAATAGAACTCAAACGAGGATACAAGGCTAACAGGCATGTTCTCGACCCGCTGCAATAGCTTCGGTTTCGGTTCGTTACAAGAACATTGATGAATGTGTGTTGAGCACTCACAACTTTCAATATGTCATCGATATTCTCTCGTTCATAATGTTTTCTGCGATTGCTTTGCAGCTGTCGAAGCCATTGAAGACGAGATTTGTTATCACCTGTCTCGAGGATGTGCACCTCGTCATTAACACTGCAATATCTTGCATTCAATATTAAGAATGTTCACAGTTTTGAAGGAATAAAATTTGCAAAATTGGAAGGAGAAACGACTCGTAGAAATGGCAAATGGAGAAGAAACAAAACGCTTTGAAACTCATTGACGAAATGTTTACACATCGATGAGAAGTGCTTCGAACAGCCAGAAGGTGAGAAGGAATAAACTGCTTGAACAATATACTGATGGCCAACTCCTCCCCCTCCCCCTCCCCCCGTTGCCATTTTCAACGAATGAAGTGAAACGACTTTGAATTTTGAGAAATTTCGACACCAACCTGTAATAAGTAATGCCGTCACATCCTAAATAAGCAATAGAACATTTCACTATGGCTAGAACGGACTTACTGAAATTGAAATGAAACTCTGCATAAAGTGAACAAGTTTTTGATTAATGAGCCGCAAATACACCGATCCACCCGTTTTTCGTTTAAATAGGGACCAAACGGAAAATAATAGGGGGGATGGGAAAGGATGCCCATGTCCTGCAGGAACACTTCAACCTAAAATATGCCCCAAACGTTTACGGTCAGTCGCGTTCAAGGATTTGTCTGTCGAACGATTCAATTCCAGCAATAACTGCTGATCGAGTCGGAAACCTAACAGTCACTTTTCCTAACCCCTCGGCGGTCCAAGCCTTACCTACACCCGAGACAGACGTCCGTCTCAAAACCGTTGCCTTTCCCTCCTTCCAATCCTCTCTCCCCGAGCGGATTGTAGTGCTCATAAAAAAGCATAATTCAAAAACATACTGAATTTCGAAAGTGCCTGTTTCACGAGGGTCGAAAGTAAACGCGGCGCCCGACAGGGAGATACGTCCCAAGCATGTTATATCGCCTTTATTTTTATACCAATAAAAAAACGGCGAATCGTCACTTAAAGCGAACCAATATCGCCGTCGACACGGACCTCCCAATGCGCGTTGCTCAACCTGCAACGAACGAAATGCATTTATATCGAACTTCAAACTAAACAACCGATTGCATTATATATTTACTCATAATAAACGGAGTATTGTTCGGTAACATTTGCTTTCTTTGCATTAAATCGTTTTTAGGATCGCATATATTCCACTGCAGAGACGATGCAATCATCGCATATTATCTATGATCAATCCACTTAGGTCTTCATTTAAAAATTGCAAATAATACTGCAGTGCATTCTTCCAAGAGATATAAAGGTCGTCAGATCGACTGCCGATCAGATCCCAAATGACCATCGCATATTTCATTCAACAGAAGTAGCATTCTACCTGAACGAAGTGGTGTTAGCGGCGTATTTTTAATCTCAGCCCACCTTGTTGATGAAGCCCGCAAGGCGTTTGGTTGAAGAGGTTGAACTGGACGATGGAGATGCTGATGTAAGCATCTGAAGGTATGCAAATATATTGGAGTGAAATGAGGGTTTTCATAGCGGAAAAATTAATCTGATTCCAGTAAAACGCCCCTAAGAAAAATCATCCTTACTGAAGCTTTCTTGTTTCAATATGCGAATCAGACGAATAAAAAACAAATGTTTCTATCGGTTGTGTAAACGAAAGAAAGGCGTTATAAATATCAAAAGTGTGAAAATGTTCATATACGCATATATATACATCACGGCTGGATAAATCTTCATAGTGTTTGCTGCCACCATCAACTGATTACTTTTTTCGGAGGAACCTTCACAGGCCATCCAGCTACGACTGCCGATAAAAGCTTTTTCAGTAAGCCACATTCTTTGTCGAAAAAGAAATATGACCAGATATCACGTGATGTTTTGTGATAACAATAAGAAACGGAGAAGGGGTTGATAAAGTTGATAAATCCACTCACAAGCAGAAGTAAGTTTGACAAAGGAATCAAAAAAAGGTAACGTAATATAAAAACCCAAAAACACTCCATCCATCTCAGCGGCAAAGGCGCAAACATCCAATATTTGTTTCTTTTGTTTGACACTGGAAGGTAATGGAACGAAAACAGTGATAAGAACATTTAGTGATATATTACAATAAACCGATGGGGGAATCATAGTTTTATCCATGTTCAACAACAACAGAGCTTCTATGCAAACTTCGATGCAAGAAATCACTGCCAAATGCAACGCCCTCCCCCCNGGGTGCAATATATGGGAAGTTTCTCTGCCATGCGATCCCCGAGGAGACGGCAACCTTTCCATACCTCCAGGGGACAGGTGTTGATACTCTGAAAATCCCCAACGGAGGCACAGGATACTCAAATGGAGTCGAGAGAGTTGAAAAATGCTTAGCTTTATTACACGACCATTTTTCATAGTTGATGCTACTGCGTTGTATTCTTTTCTCATAAAAACTGCGATGAATTGGCAATTTCAGAAAAGTTGTGGTTTTCGCGCATCATTGCAGCCGCAATAACCTTCCGCAAATAACATGCAGCGCCAGATGCATTCTGGCGTAACTCTCGTTGCAGTAGATATGCTTTTTTTCGGGTGGTTGTTTTATTATTAAAAACAGTAAGTACCTTATCCACACTGTTTTCTTTAATTTTATTTCAAGACACTGATGTCACGAAGGGGTGCAATATATGGGAAGTTTCTCTGCCATGCGATCCCCGAGGAGACGGCAACCTTTCCATACCTCCAGGGGACAGGTGTTGATACTCTGAAAATCCCCAACGGAGGCACAGGATACTCAAATGGAGTCGAGATAGTTGAAAAATGCTTAGCTTTATTACACGACCATTTTTCATAGTTGATGCTACTGCGTTGTATTCTTTTCTCATAAAAACTGCGATGAATTGGCAATTTCAGAAAAGTTGTGGTTTTCGCGCATCATTGCAGCCATGTACAATGATTTCTTTGGAGGGGGGGGGAGGGAGGGGGAGGGGAAGGGGCTGAAGCCAAAAAGGCGCACTTGAGCCAGATGCAGTGCGATGCTTTATCTAGGCATAAGAGAAAGGCCTCAACGTTTTCAACAGTTGCATCATTGAGAGATATCTCCGCAAGGAACTCTCTACTCAGGAAGTCTTTCGTGGAGATGTGAAGTTTTGTGGGGGATGTCGGAAGTTGATATTTTGGATCAGCACAAAGGCCTACATTATTCATTCGTAAAAAATAGATTGAAAAGGGGCAAAATGTGACTTCATCCTCAAAACTTCCTTAGATGTTTTGTCCCTAAAAATACAGTACTTGTATTATACTCGCTTTACTTTGTGCATTTCTTGATAAACATGAATACGAGAGGATTAATGAGTATAATGAATAAAAGTACATGATCCCTCACTGAAATAACATTATTACTGACAGAATGGTTCGAAAGAAATAAAAAATCACCGAAACAACTCTAAGATTAAATCAGTATTTTCTCCATCAAAAAAGGAATGGACACAAGTGTCGATGGGCTGGGGTCATTATGGCAGATTTTTTACGCTCATTTCGCGCTCGTCAAAACCCCGGAAACCTTCCGCCATATCTTCTGATCAACTGGACAACCACCACTCATTTTCACATACAGACGACTCGCAGTTGAAAATGTGCAGGTTTCCGAATGCAAACAAAATGCATATAGGAAGGAAACAATATGTCAAAGGTAGGAATCAAAAACAGTTGAAACACTGATGTCATTTGAACGTTAATAGATCCTACTGACATGAGGTATAACATGCTACAGTTCGGGAGTGCATCATAGAACAGAAAGTGAGTTGCAAATAGAACGATCGCAGAAAGAACACATTCTTTCGCAACAATACATGTACCAGCCGCCAAGCAAATGGCTATGTGAATCACATTTCTTTGAAGAGATGAAGTTCGTTTTCCTTCTCCATCACACGTTTTGTCTGGACAAGTCTATTTTCAGAAATGCTCTATGTTCAAACAATCACCACTGAATTGTTCAAATTAAATTCATCCCAGGCCTTGAATGGAGTCCTTCAATCGTTGGATCTATTATCCTGAATCTCCGTATGACCCTAGTTAGTGCATCGACCCTAGCACGACATCCAACTACCCTCAGAACACCTTCCACACCAGCTGCAGTGTACGAGCAGTCGAGTACATACTTTTTGGGAAATCGCATATCGATCCCAAATTTGCTATCCGTCTTTTCATCACTTTCATCCACATCGGATTCAACGTCTTGTCATCAGAGCAGAAAGATTCACATCTACGAAGCGTGAGCCACATATTGCAATTGTCTCTTCACAATCAATGTTTCCCTTTTCAGCATGCATTACCTCGTACTCGTTTCCAAAACTATGCAGCAGATTTGAGTTTGAGTCAGCTAATGCTCTATGTGGACAGCTCATCTATGTCCGGCCATCCACCATCTCAAAATAAGCTTGTTCAGACTTCTGTGCAGCACTCTGTCCAAGTCACTTCTTCACTCCCTGAACTCCATATTTGCGGCATCCATTACCAACATTGTGCATCACTCAGCAAATTCCCCATACATCTTCCGCTGTGAATGTGAACAGTGATGGACAATCGAACAGACGCTTTTACGTTTGGATCAGTCTTTTCGTTGTTCTCTTCCAATGGACCCTCAAAACTGGGCGGAAGGTGTGCTCAGGAATTGGGGGAGATAGGTCGTGCATTCAGCACAGGTGAATACTGGCTGAGGAACGTGCCTAAAGGCTAGGTCGTGCATACCGTCAGCTTTTATGGAGCACTTATGCATCGTTTTTTTTGTTGCGTTGTCCTGAGCTCCTTTATAGGATTCCTTCCGCGGTTTCTGAATCGTTGTTAATGGGCCACTTCATTTTACGGACCACTTCCGATTCGTGAGTGTTTTCATCGGTTCAGCGTGTTCAACTTCATGTCGTACCTCAGATATTTTGTAGCACTTGTCTGCTTCTTCGAGTGTAACAGTGCTAATCACTCTTGCTGACTTTGTTCGATGTCTAAGGTGGCAAATACAAGCGTAATCTGGTTCGTTGCCTACAGCAAACATTGTCGTCACTTCGGCACCGAACGCTGAAGCTTGAACGATGTGCATTTTAAGGAGAAGAGAGTGCAGTCTACTCGTAGTTTTCCCCAAAAAATCATCGCAATACTGCTCTACCATCTTTCGAAAATCAATCTCTACTCTACTTATACTCCACTCGCGAATTTTAATTCGGTACAATACTTGGTACAGCAGATGTACAGTGCAAAAAGTACAATACTGTTTGGTGCAATCGCATCGCGAGATGTGCATCGTTCCGCAAGAGACACGTCCAATCGACGACTCACCTCATCAAGCTTTTTGTGAAGATGGGTAATTTCCACTGCGGAACGAGTGTGAAGCGTTCAGTTCTCTAAAAGCTACGTTTAAGGGGTCGTATGCGCTGAACAGAATCTTGTCATTGTCAATGGAGAAAGGGTGGTGTCGTGTTCGTGTTAATTAATGGGGAGGTCCTTACAAATGTAACATCAAGAGTGCGAGCAAAAGGGATATAGGCTATTGGTTCACAAAATAGGGCCAAAGATGGATCCGACTTTAATTCATCCCCAAGCGATCATGGTCCCGGTCTGGCTCCCCTGTGGATAAAAGCCCAATTAGGACTAGGGCTTACTCCCGTCGACATGATTACATGCTGAACTCGGTTTCGATCTTGATCGATGTTCCGGCTGGGTAAATACTGGTCGCCAAACTAGGATCGGTGGAGGTTTAACCCGTTTCTGTATGGTCTTGGGTTAAGCCTGGTTCTGGTTGCCATTCGGAACGATTTGGCTCAGGTGTGCAAAAAACACCTGGTGACAACTCAAACAGCATTGTAAATGCAGTAGATTTAATGTCGGTTTATTGTCTCATTGCAGGAGGATCCTAAACGGTGCGGTAAGAGATTTGTAATTCATGAGACTTTGGAATGAAAAAAGTGCTTGCGATTTGCTTGATGAATGCTACGGTTGTTGCGGAGCAATAATACCTCAACCCCTCCGTTTACCTATTCTTTGCCCCCTCCCACCCCACCCATCCTCCTTCGAAGGACATATAGCGTTCTCGTGCCATTGACGATTGCAGCGTTATTGCTGCTTTTCAGAGTAGTGTGTCCCACTTGCCATAGCACCATTGCCACTCTTGCTGAACTCAGTTCACTTTGCATGCCTTATAGTTTCCTCTCTTCCCTTTCCTTTTACTCCCTCTAGAACCTGAGCTTTCAAGTTTCTGCTGCCTCACACGTTAAATTGTAACTATGTGCATTACGTATTAGCTGAAAACTTGATGCTATTTACACATATTTTGAGGACAGTTACGATTCAGGTGATGAGGGCTGCTCGAAGTGATCGAGGAATATCGTTGCAATCGGTAGCTGAATCGCTGAGTAGCACTCATTATAAGCAACAGAAACCGAACAGAAACGTCACCGTCAAGGATAGCAATCCTGCCGAAAGACTTCGATCGGGTGAGTTTCATTGTTGATCACTTAGCTATTGGCCTTTTGAATTATTTGCTTTTGTGGATCATCGATAAAGCATGCTAATAATCAATTATCGTGATAATTAGCTTCGAGACGATAGTGTTGTCGTATTTTATTTTGTGGTAGTTGGGGTGTGGGACTGTTCCC